>PVKM010001254.1:0-74980 GCA_004027735.1 Carollia perspicillata | reverse complement strand
GAAGAGAAATGCACAGGGAACTAATAGTGATGGGAGGAAAACTGAGACTCAAATCAATGGAGTGGACCAGAAGGAAGAAAGAAACATCCCTTCAGAAAAGAATGAAGAAACAAGAATTCAAAAAATTGAGGAGAGGCTTAGGAACTTCCAGGACATCTTTAAACATTCCAACATCTGCATTATAGGGGTACCAGAAGGGGAAGAGGAAGAGCAACAAGTGGAAAACTTATTTGAATGAAAAATAAAGGAGAACTTCCCCAATCTGGTAGAGGAAATAGACTTCCAGGAAGTCCAGGAAGCTCAGAGAGTCCCAAAGAAGGTGGACCCAAGGAGGAACACAGCAAGGCACATCATAGTTACATTAGCCAAGATTAAAATGAAGGAGCGAATTCTAGAAGCAGCAAGAAATAAAGGGACAGTTACCTACAAAGGAGTTCCCATCAGACTGTCAGCTGATTTCTCAAAGGAGACCTTCCAGGCAAGAAGGGGCTGGAAAGAAGTATTCCAAGTCATGAAAGGCAAAGACCTACATCCAAGACTGCTCTATCCAGGAAAGCTTTCATTTAGAATGGAAGGGCAGATAAAGTGCTTCTCAGATAAGGTCAAGTTCAAGGAGTACATCATCACCAAGCCCTTATTATATGAAATGTTAAAGGGACTTATCTAAGAAAAAGAAGATAAAAATATGAACAGTGAAAAGACAGCAAACTCACAGTTATTAACAACCACACCAAAAACAAAAGCAGACTAAGCCGACACCTAAATCAGGAGTGGAGCCACAGAAATGGAGATCACCTGGAAGGTTAGCAACAGGGGAGTGGGAGGAGGAGGCGGGGCAGAAGTTACAGAGAGTAAGTAGTATAGACGGTGGGGAGAAAATAGACAGGGAGAGGGCAAGAGTAGTGTGGGAAATGTAGAGGCTAAAGAACTTATGACACAGGGACATGAACTAAAGGAGGGGAGTGTGTGTGGGAGGGGGTGTGCAGGGTGGAGGGGAATGAAGGGGGGAAATGGAACAACTGTAATGGCATAATCAATAAAATATATTTTTTAAAAAATTAGCTTTAAATATTGAATTTACGTTGCTTCGGCTGTTTCAATCCAGTGTATTTTCAGAGATCTTTCTAGACTCTCTCCCCCCTCAGGAATTCAGAAAAGAGATATTTACCTATAAAAATTACCAGATTTGTGTCTCATCTAAAGTCAGAAAAGAAAAGGATTTAGAGGTCACCTTAAAATCACCCATTAACGGCCTGAGGGAAGGGAACCCTTATGAAGCAATTTCATTTCCTGTCCCTGAAGTGTCCCTGAATCTCAGGCAAGCTGAGACTGTGCAAAAAATGACACCTACTTGAGACCCCTAGTTAAGCAGAGAAGGGGGACAGAGGCCTTCAAGAACAATTGAGGAAAAGTGTGGTGACTCTACTGAAGATATAAGGGCAATTAGAAAGGAATAATCTCAGTTGGGATTCAAGGAATCTTATAATTTTTGGAAAAATATGATAATATAGGACAAAAATAGAAAATTAAAGCCATGAAAAGGAGTGGGAAGCAGACATGCTAACCACAGAAGCTACAGTAATTACTGTGATAAACATGAAATTTAGCTCTGAACTTCCTGGCAACCAGGACAAAAAGGGGGGATGTCCTGGGTCCCATAATTCTCATCTATTAGAAGTATGCTAGTTCTTTCCTTGGAATTAATTGCTAAAGGTCTATAACCTGATTCATAGGCACAAGAGGCATTTGACAATGTGATAAGTACAGTCTTCATTGACAGTTTCATGCAGAAGTGCAGATGACCTTCGTGTCTTTATAGATCAACACAAAGGAGGTGCATGCAGTGTGAAGAGAAGGGTAATCTGCAGGGAGCTAATGTTTTCTAAGTACTGTACTTTCCGGTGTTGTAATATGGTAGGTAGCAGGCTAGAAGTTAAAATATTCAAAGAATTGGGTGGCTATCAGAGGTGGAGTCACTGAGCAGAGAAAAGACCATTTCATGCCTAGGGTGTCCTCAATTTCATCAGTGAGTTCCATTCAGCATCCAGGCTGTGTGGATTTCCATCTGGCACTTGGAGTAGCTTCAGGGATGGAAGCAAGGGTAGGAACTCTGCATTAGGAATTTTTTCCCATCTTATTTGCCCAAAGGACAACTATGGGTGGGTGTGCAGTGATGAGGAAACCTTATGTTTCAACTGACTTATAGTCTCCCTTGATTTATGAGCATAGGAAGGACAGGGGGGAAACGGCCATTTCTAAATGAAGACCCCTGTTAAGTTCAATTGAGCTATATATGGACTTTTTCATACACAGTTTGTTCCTTGATAAAGTCTTTATTCATGAAAGGACTGGCAAATAAATTGCCAATTACCTCTTTCCAACATGAACATATGCAAGCTTGAAGAGCTTTCTCTCATGGGGAGTCTGAGCCTGTGACTCACAATTAAAATACTTTGGTGGGCAGGTAAAACAATATGCCAGATTCCTTTAACCCACAAGGAGACACCGTGTAACTAAAATTCAGAAACATAATTCTAGTGAAAGTGAACTTGCATTAAAGAAGAAAGTCAAACCCTTTGCTATCCAATTTGCCTCTTATGTGCCAGTGTATTCATGGAGGCCAAGAGAGTCCCTTAAGCCCTGAAAGCATAGTGTCCTCTAGTCGAACCTGTCTTGAAAGGCAAGATAGATTTTGTGAAAATTATATATACTGTGTTACATTTTCATTTTATCATACAGATTGTTTACAGCAAGTGCCATATGGGACATGAGGGAGATAACTAAACAAGACACAGCCCCTGAAAATCCAGGCACTGCAATTGCAGTATGATGGGTACAGGTGCATCAGTGCGGGTACATCAAGAGCACATGGGAAGGGCACCTGAACTCAGCTTAGAGTTCACAAAGGACTTTCTAGACAAAAGAAAGTCAGTACTATGTTCAATAAACACTCAACCAAGCAGAAGGGAGCACAGGCACAGGGACAAAGGGATGGAAGGTCCAGGCAGAAGGAGTCCTAAGAAAAAGGCCAGGAAGCCAGAAAAAATTTGGCCCTTTCTCGAAGTGAAAGTAGTTTGGCAATGCCAGTCCATGGAGGGGTAGAGAGAGGCTGACAGGTAAGCATGGATCAGCTATTGAGGGAGGGGCCTGACATTAACCTTAAGGACCATACATTTTCACCCCAAGGCCAAAAGGGAGCAATCAAAGGGTTTGAAGTGGAGAAACGATATGTTGGGATTTGTGTTTCCAAAAGATCATTCTGGTGGGGATTAGTATGAATTGGAACGTAGCAAAACTGGAGGCAGAGAAACAGGTCTAATTGCTACTACAGTAAACCAGGCCAAAAAAAAAAAAAAGGAGGAGAGGAATATGACAAAACAAACAATTGAAAGGCCATTTAGAAAGCAAACTATGTGGATAACGGAATAGACATTTTAAATTCTTGTATAAAGGACAGCAAGATATTTACCCCCTGATACATACAAATTAATTACATGTCAGTTACATCTGAATTGTGTGCCCATACATGTTTTTGTCCAAAAGAGGGGATTTTGTAACTTCTAGGAGTGCCATGTGCTCATGAGGAGCTGAAGCAGTAACCCTTACCAGAATCAACCGCTTGCTACACCATCAGCTGTCTGCTTTGCACTATGTCCCTGCTAACTTGTAGCTCACATACTTAGAGGTTTTTCATGCCTGGGAAGGAAGCTGAAAGAGGCTTCAGAGGTCCCTCTCCCTTGAATGTAGTATCCTCTCATGGGCCTGTGAATTGCCTATAGCCCCAAAGTTTCTTTAGTGGTTCCAGACTCCAGGTCTAGAGAGGGTCTCCCTCCCCCCACCCCAAGCCCCACAGAGGCCTTTCATGAGGGCACCTCATAAGCTGTGAACACAGCCTCACAATGACAGTAGCAGGATTAGCTAATCCTTGTTAAGCAATTTGAAATTTGAAATGTGAAGCACGCTCTAGATCAGTGGTGAAGCCAGCCTACTGGTCCCGACCTACCCCAAAATGCACTTTGTATAAATTAAAATTTAGGTTACAATTAATAACCAGGTTTAAGTGAACATTAAACCAATATAATCGGTGTTAACTTTTCTGAAGAAAAATTAAGTCATATTGATTCATGAGATGCATAAGAAAAATGTCCAGTTTGTCACCTTTTATTTGCTGATGGCTATTGTCTATCTTTCGGAAGAAAGGGGAGTCACGTGTTATTTATAAAGTTGGTAAATTTAATACCTTGCCAAAAATTTGAGTCAAGGGCTTTTTCAGCTGTGTAAATTTTTTGTAGACTTGTTTGAAAGTTGTATTACTTATTTCTTCTAAGTGTCAATTGTTTTGTTTTGTTTTTACACAGGCACTGAAGGTCCTGAGAACTGCCGAATTTGCTCCTTTTGTTGTTTTTATTGCCGCTCCAACTATTACTCCAGGTTTGAATGAGGTAAGAATTGATCAGTGTTTTCCCCAAATTAGCACAGCCACCCATAGTAAGGATCCAGTTGTGTTATATATTCAAGACCCAAGCCTCCTGTTATTCACATGACTAACTGAAGCTCTGCTTTGTTCTTCATGCTGGCCATTAACATTTCCAGAGTTTGAGGTCCTCTTTCAGTGTCAAGAATTAGGCCATATAGACAAGCATGGTTCTTCTAAGATCAGAATCATTAGGCAAATTCAAGCCTTAGTTCCCAGCACAGTCACCCTGTTGCTTAATCAATATCTACTTTTAAAGAGTTTAGAGCCTCTCACCCCTCTAGGGCAGAGGCTTTCCAGGCAGCTAGCTCCCTCCCTCCAGGGCTGCCAGCCCACTCCTCCTGGTAGGGATTGTGCCAACAAAGCAAAGCAGCAGCCCCAAGCCCAGCTTTGGGCCAAGGATTGCTTTGCCTAAAGACAGCTGTAAGGAATTCATTACCTTGACAGGGCTGTCCAGGTTCCCCAAGACAGCCTCTGGAGTGGAACCCATGCCCCTGGAGACTTCCAAACCTAGAAATGGACTCTGCCCCCTATCAGGCCAACTCAAGTCCACAGCTGCCACAAAGATAGTGGCTATAAGAATTGGCTGCACACATCTCCTACCAGGCTGACTTAGAAGGCCTCCTGTTGCTAGGCAGATAAGAAGGTAGTTTGGGGGTTATTCTTAAGAAGAGACTTCGACACAAAGTTATCCTGAAGACGATTATTTCTACAAGGTCAAGAAACCACCGGAGGGCTCTTGACTCTGTTCAGTAAACACAGGCCTAACCGCCAAGCTTATGACAATAAAATCAAGGCTTGTAAATTTTCATTTCATGTACATTTCTCTTTTTTTTGCCATTTCATTTGCAAAAGGGGTATTCCTTTGTGACTGTTACCTTTTTATTTCATTTAATACATAAACATGTTTGAAACTCCACATTATGGTTAGCTCTTATCCTTTGGTTGCCATGTATTTTTTCTTGAATTATCATCTTTGCTTTGTTTTTGTTTTTGTTTTTTGCCTGTTTTCCTGCCCTTTTACTAATTTTCCATAGCTGCCAAAATGGTGCAGAAAATTACCTGTAAGTACCAGCTAGGAGGTGATGAAATATAGTCTTGTTTACTTTCATAGACTTAGAATGTAGAAATTTTGTTCCCACAAATCCTTGCTTTTGCTGTTAAAATAAAGGCATTTTGTTTTCACTGAATTAAATCCTACTCACATGTAAGTCAAGCCTGTGGATAAGCTGTTGTCAAGGAAGAAACTGACAAACATAACTTCATCCTGTAAGATCCTTAAGAGGGAGCTATATTTTTTTTATAAGAACTACCTTAAACATTTGATGCTCTCAGCTGTAAATTTTCTTCAATGTTTTTATCAGCCCAGCTTTCTGAGCAGATCATAAACTCTACTAGTGGTTTTTGAAGCCCAGGACTTTATATTCCAATAGGGTCTCCTATCCCAGAGAGTAATATGTAGGAAATATTCCTTCTCATACTGATAGGAAGCACTCATCCTTGGGTGAATGCATGTTTCCTAAAATGCAGCTGCTTCATTGTGTTTTTGGTAAAGTAAAGCCACAGTGAAAATACTATGCTTTTCAGTGCAAGCAGAAAATGTGTTAATATGACCTGAGGAGGTGATTCTCTGAGGTCTTATCAACACTGTAGTGGTTAACACCTGACATCCAAAGCATGCCATGTCCTGCTTTGAAATTCCAGTAGGAGATGACAAAACAGGTAGGGCACTCTCACTTCAGAGTGTCCCTATAGAAAAGATGGATTCCCCAACTTCCCTGGCGTGTGTCCATCCCCACTGCAGTGCCATGATGGAATTAATCAAGTGTTACTTTGGATCCCCTTTCCAGAGAGTTGCATCCACAGGCACATCAGGAAGGGCCTCTTACAAATAAAAGATGGGCCTTAGAGAAGAGGAGGAGTCCTAAGCTAGCACTGGGTGGCACGGCTCCCAAGTCCGTGAAAGCACCACATATTTTAATTTTTCTGAAATTCCATCTATGTCATCATAGGCCCCCATTTCCTGGTAGAACTGCTCTGTCTCTTGTTCATAGATTTAACACGCATCATATCCTATTATGGCCAGTACTAGTCAGCCAAGTGTTTGTTCTTTCAATAACCTTTATTAAGCACTTACTGTGTACAAGGCACAATGCCAGGTGTTGGGCACAGCACAGGACACACAAGACAAGTTTATGGTCTAGGTGGGGAAAGAAATCTGAATCTAATAACCAGGTATTTAATTGTATGTATGTATATTTTAAAACTCAGCCCAACAGCTCACCTACCTAGTGTTGGGAGAGAAGGGGACAATTAATTTGACTTACCAAGTTCCCTGGTTTCAGTCTTGAACATGTCCCCTGAACGTTCAGCATAACATGATCTGAACCATGAAGATGCAGTGGCAGACTTTCTGCTGACTTGTAAGACACTGTCATCTTGAAAGAACTGCTGTCCTGAGGCTAAAGTGAGACTTGCATGACAAACTAGGGACCCTAAATTTTCTCCTTCTGTGGGCTCAAATGCTGCAGCTAGCCCTGGGAGTTGAGGGAAAGTTCTTTACTCTTGCAAAATCCCATAGAATTCACTGGCTTCTTTTACTTTAGAGTGTTTTCCATAAGAGAGTTGCATACTTATGAACAGTGACATTTGGGCATTTCCAATACAGACCAATTTGAGGGGATACATCAGATGCCAGTTGCTGTTGTATCTGGGTAATGGCCTTATTTCATCCATTATTTGTAACACCCAAAAAGCTTTTGCTTCTGGCACCCACTGCCATTGAGTGAGTGCCATTATATGTGATTGAATTTCTGGAACATGTTGAGCCTCTAAGTAGAAAAGAGAAAAACACAATTTAATTTGTTTTCCAGAGTCAGGGGCTTCTTGGTGCAAATGCAGCAGGGCTCTAGGGCCTTGTGAAAGTGAATCAGAGGACCAAGGGAAAGCAGAGGCAGGGTTCTGACTGCATCACCCAATCCCTCCCACTGACCAGGAGAGTGGCTGGGGATGAGTTGAGCCTGGCTTAGATGAAAGAGATCAGAATGGCACAGCTAGTCCTGGTGGGGCAGTGTGTTTGCTGAAGAGTGTGTGTTTTCTCTGGTCCGTCTGGTTTGGCATGGAGCCCCTTGTTGCATGGTGAGAAGTCTGGGTTACAAGCAGTAGTTCTGTAACCCTGCCATCCTGGGAACCATTATCTCCTCTGTCACGAAGCAGACTTGGCCTTGTGCCCAGATATAACGCATCATGATCTGGCCTTGACTGTTTCTGACACTGGGATGAATAGAAATGTGAAAAGGGAAAGAATCCAGCTGACTTCTTTCTTCTCTTTGCTTTTCCCTTCTCCCATGCCCACCCCTGCCTCCATCCCATCACCATTTAGGATGAATCTCTTCAGCGCCTACAGAAGGAGTCTGATATCCTACAGAGAACATATGCACACTACTTCGATCTCACAATTATCAACAATGAAATTGATGAGACAATCAGACATCTGGAGGAAGCCGTCGAGCTCGTGTGCACAGCCCCTCAGTGGGTCCCAGTCTCCTGGGTCTATTAGGCCCATCCCCAGATATCTGACACATAACTGGGAGCCACCTCATACATGGAAACGCCTCTTTGTTATTGGCCTTGTGTCAGCAGGTCCTGGTCCCTAGAGACTACCTAGTTGTAGTGTGACCTACATTTATAATTATTGTCATGTCCGAATAGGTAGGAGGAGAAAAACAATTACACACTAATTTAAAGAGACAGTATCTTTTTTAATCAGTTCTCCTAAACTTTAATAAAATGTATCTTTAAATGTATGTATTATTCAATCCTTTGGAATGTTATATTTTTGGAAATCATAGCCTTTTTATTTCCAAGGCCCCTAAAAACTGCACAAAATAGATGCTGCTTTCTATAATCTATTTTAATAATAATAAACAATGATTCTGTTACCTTGACTGGGGGTGGAACACTACATTCTTTTTAGAGTCTGATTTTATGGATTGGAATATCTTTCTTTCCTTTTTATTTATTTGAAATAATCAGTCTAGTGATTACAAACAGTCATAAATTTTTAAAGGCCTTTTTTCTCTTTCTTTTTTTTAGAATAGTCTTTTTTTTAAGTCCTTTATGTAACATCCAGATAATGTGATACTGTCTCTTTGAAGCACCCTGTAAACCTTTTAGAGATTTGAAGTTGGGTCTTGACTCTTAATGCATGTGGACAGTCGCGAGCGTTTATGCTGTTGGTGTGTCTGTGTTGGACAAAACGATCTGTAATCTACAGCCAAGTACATTCCGTTCACGGGGCACACCCAGGGGAATAAGAATAAAATGCTATTATGACTAAGTTGTAAAACCTATGCACATCCCTTGCATTTTGGGCAACTTTATAAAAAAAACAAAACTGATTTTTATTAATAATAATCATATAGTGAAATGTGTTTGTAATTTTGTCTCAATTTAATTTGTTGTAAGGTGGGAGGGGGAATTGCTGGTTTCACCATTTCAAATCTGTGTTGTCTGAGAGTATTAATGTTTTAATTAAGCAAAGAAATGAGGATTTTTAATATGTATGTAATTGTTTTAAAGCACCCATTTTAAGAGAATATACTGTGCAATGAAGAAACCAGTTTAGGCATTTGCTATGAACTGAATTATTCCAAAAGAATAATCTATAACAGCCCTGTAAATTCCTTTAAAGTGATAACTAACAGGACAGTTTGACCAATTTTTTTTAAATATACTTCCTTTTATGTGTTCAATAATTAAATGCCTTTGGGTCCTTCATTTCATTATAGATTTGTTCAGATATACAAGCTGATAATCTTTGAGATTTTATTATTCATTAGATGCTCATTGAACCATCGAAGGCCCAAGAATGACTATCAGTTGACAGGACAACAAAATACTCTGCCAGAGCACAACTCAAACCATGCCTGGCTCCCAGAGCACACGCAGTGCACCCAAGGGCCACCAGTGTATGAGAGGCCATTTGTGGTTTTTCCTTCCTCTTGCTATATCCCTTGGCACAGGAGAATCATCTTTCCTTGTTGCTTTACAGGCATTAACCATCTCATCACCCTTACATGAGGCCACATCCTTCCAATATGGTGGATTCAGGCTGCGGGTTTTCTGACTCTTGCCGGAGGTCAGTGGAAGGTTTTTCATTAGAGTGTCAAGGTGTGTGACATGGTTCTATTAACCTGTGATTCTTGGAAAAAATACCATCATGTTTGCTTCTTGTCAGTTAGATGGCCTCATCGCTTTGTGCCTTGGCAAGATGTGCAGGGTGTGTTCTGAGCTGAAAAGCCCCTCTTAAAGGACCACACAGAGAAGACATTTGTATATTCCTTTTACAGTGTCATCACTCCCCACCTACTTTTATTAAATGATGCTGATTTTTTCTCTGATGTTGTCCTTTGTTAGTGACCAGATGAATCTGCAACTTAGCAACAAGATGTCAAGTGAACTGCTTCTGTTGGTGCTCCATAACAGGGTGACCACACCACCATATCAGAGACATCCTGGATGAAGAGAGAAATGCGGAGAGTTGTTTAGGGCTATGTTAGGATTGATTTCAATCTACCTGATGTCAAGTCATTCCCGTGATGGTACCGACCACAATCCAGGCTCTTCTCACTGTGAAAGGGCCCGCTCTACCTCTTTATCAATGAAGCACAAAGAATACAAGTAACACATGGGGAAGAGAAACTCCCTCTGGCAGAAACCTCCATGCTCCCACTTGCCCTTTTAGACCAGATCGCCAGAGATGCTGACAATGCCTGGCTTAAGCCACCCACCACATTGATAGATGTGGATCAAGCAGAGAAAGACAAAAGCAATGCCAATTTAAATGTCAGTGGTCCCAGAACTGAAAAAGCATGATAGTGCTAGTCCTCTCTTCTGATCGCTTTATGCATCCTTGGGGAAGTGTATGGGTAGGCATTGTTCTTGCTATTGTGTAAATGGCAGAATTCTTCCATCCAGAACTCATTCTATCTGACTTCTCAGAGAGGTCACCTATTCTATTCCACTAATACATGTCTCCTCTAAAGCAGATCTAGCAGGAAACACTTAAATATCTGAATTCAGGGTAATTTCAGTACATTGCTGCTGCCACTACATTACAGTTGTCAGCTAAGTAATCAGAGAAAATTGCTAAAAAGCTGCTTTATTGCTTCCATTCTGTCAGCAAAACCATCTTTTTTCCTTTTGAATACCAGAGGAAATTATCACATTATTAGATTTTATCACTGGTCAAATCAGCCACATTCTGGGGGTTCTCAGTCCTATCCCAGCCCCCAGCCCCACAGCAAAAAGAAGATGTCTTTTTAATGAATTGAATTATTTGTTAAAGAGAAGAAATATCCTGATTTTTTCATCATAAAGCAGTAATTACTTTGAACATGCACATATTCAATTTTAACACTAAAAAGGAAAATGTCACTCAGTTCATCTGGAAGTTTCCCAGTGTCAAATTAGTATGGCAGCCCTTTAAAATGTAATTAAGTGTATCTCCTGTCAGGTGAGATGGTTTAAAATATTTGCTCAGAGAAGAAAAGAAGTGGATGGCCTACTTCTTGCTATTTGCATTCAGAAGGCGTCTTTCCTGAGCCCATTCTATTGGTGGCAGAGGATCTAAAGATGGTGCAAAGGCATCACTGCACAAAGGAGGCAGCAAGTGCTCCCCTTCCCCAGGTCCAGTTCCATCTCACACTTCTGGAGCCAGCCAGTCAGGCTGAGGCTCAGTGCAGCAATTGTGTTTGTAAAGCCTTTGATCTCATTACCGCAGAGAAGAGTGGGTTGGTTTTGTTTTTAAATCACTTGTAGTTCATTAAGGGTTTGAGTTTATCCCTTTAAAAAAGTGGAGCCAGTTGAGCCACCCTTGGGGAAAGTGACTGAGGGAGATGCTCAGAGTGGACACTGCCCCTTACGGACAGGTGGCCCCAAGCAATCTGTTGTATTCCATTAATGTGATATCCTTTTCTTCATTTTAGGTCCATCTTTTAACTTGGGGCAAAGAGACATGCTGCTATAGCTAGCAAGAAAAATTCTTGATTAAAAAATTCTTAATTATAATGCTTCCCATGCCATCTACTTGGCAAGAGGAGAAGGCACCTTGCAATCGGCATTCCAAAACAAGCCCCTAAAGTCCTCATTCCTGCTCCTTGTTTCCTATCAAGCTGGCATGTGTATGTTTGTGTGTGTGTATGCATTGGGGATCTGGGGAAGAGTTTGTTTTTCCAGAACTGAGCACAGCCTTCTAATTCCATCCTCTTTACAAGGGCTTATGATACTGAGGCTGATTACAGCATGCCATAGGTTAAAGGTCCCTGAGCACTTTTCTCTTATTCTGTGCCTCTTAATTAATTCTCCTCTTTGAAAGATATTTTGCTTCTCACTGCAGCTTACATAAGGGCTACAAGCTTTAATTATGAATCATCTTATTTGATAGAAGTTTTCCTCTTGTTACCCCTTTAGAAGTAAGGTTTTCCTCTCCATGTGGTGTCTTTGGTTACAGGACTATGCCCAGGTTTGATGCTTGATTGGCTTTGCCCACACTCACTTAATCAGTTCGCCTTAAACTTGGAGCAATTGGAAGACTTAGGTCTTCCAGCTTAGTGAGAGAAGTTTAGCTGTGACACGTATAGAAAGTAGAAGGAGAATAGTATGCTCACCAGTCCACATCCCTTTTATCTGGTCTTTTCTCTACACTCTTGGGCTGCAGAAGGCGGGCAGACCCAGGTCACAGAGAGAGGAGGAGGAGAAGGGCCTCACCATCTCTAGGAGAGGCACTGCCAAGTCTTCACTTCTGCAGGGGAAGGTTGAAAAGCCAGAGCTCCCACCACCTCTCACCTGACCCCCCCATCAGCTCCTTTGAACCTGTGCAAATGGACCAAGCAAAAGAAAATGGAAAGAGATGTTTGTCACCACACAAGAGACCTCGTTTCTGGCCCCAAGCACAACTCCATATCTGTGTGTGCTCAGAAACTCAGAATTTTGCTGCCACATATGTGTTAGTTCCAGTCTCTCTGGCACATGATGTAGGGAGTGTGTCAGCATTCTCACCAAGAGAGGTCTGGAGGTGTGACCACCTCAGGACATACAGGATGTGCAGTCTCTTAGAAGGAGGTCTGTTTGGGAGTAGAAATAGGCATTCCTCCACAGTGAGTCATCCCACCTATTGTTTTTTTCCATTTTGAAGAGACCAGGAGTTAGAGGAATTGATTTGCAGCTCAGCTGTGTCCTGGAATGGCACCCATGCAGGCAGGTTGGAGGCTGCAGGGGCAGCAGGCAGGGTGACTGAAGCAAAGGCCATACGAGCCTCACGTGCTCAGACCAGAGTATCACGTTTAATTGCAATGCAGGTGCGTCGCCATTCAAACTCAGTACTGGGGTTGTTTTGCATAAAGTTTTGCCAACGTGTTCTTTTTTCTGTATGTATAATTGCCTTTTTATAAAAGGTTTTGAAGTATTGTCAGTGATAAAAAGAGAGCGATGTTAATGGTTGTTGTATATTTCACCGTATCCAATTGTAAGTATTTGCAGGGTACAGCAAAGCCTTAGCGTGCAAGAGCGTTTGTGCAGGAGGTGTCCTCCAACACCCAGGAGGTAAAGGGATCGGAAAGGTTTGGATTCTCTATAAATGTCCCGCTTTTCTTTCTCTCTGTGTGTATCTATTTACATGCCTTAGCACACACCCTCCCACCCTGATCCCTTTGCCCTGTCTCCAGAACTACCAGAACGCTGGTGTACTGCCAGACAGTACAAGTCGATGGAACCCTAATCAGTTATCTCTTATGTGACAAGGGAGGAAGAGAATCTTCATAGTATTCTTTGTAGCATATACATACTTGTAGGATGCTGTGTAATGGGAAACCATAGAATTGGGCTTTTGTCATTTCAAAGTTGGAGAAATGTATGAATAAAATGTATAAAACATGAAAAGGCAGTTGTCTCCTCAGATTACAGGCCAAACAGGTTGGGGACAAACCACACAAGGGCTAGAGGGAGAGGAAGTTCCTCTTCCTCCCATAAAGGTCTGGAACAGCTCTCATATTCCCAGGGTCCACCCTGGCAGTCTCGGCCTCCAGGAGGCTGGTGCAGACTGTGGCACAAGAGCTGTTCAAGTTCAGTTGCTTGCATTTGAATGTAGATTTAAAATAGCTTCAGGTTTTTTTTTAAGAGGGAAAACATGCCGCTTGTTTGACACTGCAGAGAAAGCCTCAGGAGGAAGCCTTGCTGTTGGGTGGTTTGCTTGGGTGGTTAGCTTTGGTGGTTTCCTGGAGTCTGAGATGCAGCCCCTTGCATGCCTCAGTGACCTACTTTACACCCTCCCTTCTCTGTCCTTGCCCTAGGCTCTGCCCAAGCAAAGAACCATGGTGGCTTTAGACACCCACACTTGCATGTGTCCAAACATGCACACCCCCCAAAAAAGCCCAACCTGAAAGTGCTCACAGCTCACACTAAAAAGACCCATATTAGGGAAACATACACTAGGAGTAATTAATTGCTTGACCCAAGTAAACTTCATGCTACCAAAAATATATAGTAGAGTCTATATTCAGACATAAGAAATTGAGCCCCTGGCCTTTTGATTCATGGAACCCCAAGTCATCTTCCTGCAGACTTCTTACCCTCAATGGAGAGAGCACCAAAAGCATAATCTACTATGAAGCTTATTTTCCACACTTCATGGCATTGAAAACACACTCTGCATGCCAATATTAAGCTGGTAGAGAGGAACAGAAACATGTATTTCTGTAATTTTCCCAATTTACTGTCATATGATAGACTGCATAAATAACATGGGGTATCATTCCATGAACTGCTGCTGCAGAGACTGGGAATTTGCAAAAAGACTGCCACAAGACTGGTGCAGCATAGAGGGTAGTAACCTCGAGTATCCTAAGGTAGCAAGCTCCCTAAGGACAATGTAGTAGTGCAAACTAGCAACCCAGCCAAAGGCAAGGGTGTTCTAGGAGAGAATGTTCCTATAGCTGGCACCTGACTTTATCGAGGAATGAGTACAAGACATGGGGCCTGCAGCCAAAATCCCATGGTTTTGGCAGTGTTGGGGATCCTGCACCCATGATATCTGCTTTCCATGATCCTCCCCCATCTTAACCTTTCACGGTGAGGTACCTAGAAACAGTTTTGCCACAGATGCATTCTTAGGCTGGACCACTAAAAGCATCACTACTGCTGCCCAACCTGAAAGTGCTCACAGCTCACACTAAAAAGACCCATATTAGGGAAACATACACTAGGAGTAATTAATTGCTTGACCCAAGTAACCCTCTTCACATCCCAGAAAGCAGCTTTAGCTCTGCCTTGCCCTGGCCACTTGTGTGCAGAGAATCCAGCTCCGTTCTGCCACCAGCCTGGTCTGATGAACAGCTTTAGAGGAGACAGCCTGTTGGGGCCTCCCATGTGGCTCCAGGCCCTCGAGATGTTAAACTGAGGCTAGAGATGGGTAAACCCAGACTGTGCACAAAGCGCAACACCTCACCACAGAATTTCCTCTAAAACTTTCTGGGGTGGTGAAAATGTTCTATTTCTTGTTTGGGGTGGTGGTTATAAGGTGTATACAATATGTGAAAACACATCAAACTGAACACCTAAGATCTGTGCATTTTATAATATATAAAAAATACTTCCATTACCAAAAAGAGAAACCATCTGATCATCCTTGCAGCAGCCAAAAAGAAACATTTTACAAAATTCAATACGAGTTCTAATTTAAAAACAAACTATAACTTTTTTAAAAGATAGAAGATATCCTTAGCAGATAAAGAATAGCTATTTCAACCCACAGCCAACATAATCCACCTAATAGGGACACAAAATGTGTTAAAATTGCCATTAACTTTTGAATTACATAAATAATACATGACCTTCAAGAATGATTAGAAAATATGGATAAACGAAAAGTAGATATTCAACCAAATTATGCTACTCAACTGCTATAAATACTCTGTCTCTCTGTCAGGCCAATACACACACACAGGGGTGGGCAAAAGTAGATTTACACTTGTGAGTACACAAAACACAGTTTATGCTTGTATTATTTATTAATTATTGTATTATTTGTAAACTACATGGCCTACCCCTGTCTATGTCTATGCATATATATATTTGTATTGTTCAGGGCAGTGAGGGGGTCATAGTAAGCATACTGCTCAATAACTTATCTAACATGCCCTCCCTCCATTATCATTTCATATTCATTGTAAAGCACTGCCCAGGAACAGATCAAAGTATAAGTGTGGAAAACACAAAATTGCCCATATTGCTGATAATGTCATTGTATATCTTAAAATACAAAGAGAACAACTGGATATCCATTCAAGTTAATAAAAAGCAGATTAAAAAACTCAAAATTCAATAGCATTCTTAGGTATTGGCAATAAAGTTGCACAATTTTAATGATAAAAAGGATGCTATTCTCAATTGCAGCAAGTTTTTTGAAACCAACAAAATCCAGGGGATTTATATAGAAGAAAATAAGATAAAGCTGCACTGAGAATATAAAAGATTTGAATAAGCAGAGAGAAATGTTTTTGAATGGAAGAAATAAAAAATTTTATAGCATCACTTTTTTCCAAATCAGTGTGTAGGTCTAATTAATACAATACCAAGTCAAAATCTAGACAATTTTTGACTTTTTGAAAATGACCGTTCATCTAGAAGAATAAACAGTGTTTTTTTTTATTTTAATATGAATTAAAGGAAATACTAGGGAAAAAAGAATAAGTGGGGGGGAGTGGCCCTTCCAGATTTGAATCTGTTCTAAAGCTAAGACAGTTAAGACATGATACACCACAATTAGTTTCAGACAAAGAGGTCAATATAAAAATTAAATAATAGAAAATGTATATGTATATGCCTAACACAGACACTCGTGGTGGTACCAGACCATTTTAATGGAACAAAATTTGCATCAATATATACATGATTACATGTATAATGATTACAGCTATCATTGCTCAAGTGAAGCTAAGGTAGATGGAATCTACTTAGAGTTTTTAAAGTGAATCAATGCCAAGTATTCTGCAGATGACTCTCCAATGGGGCCAAACTAGAGGGTATGCCATGGCAGTGGCTGAAGGCTGGGAGCACCTCAGGCCAAAGCCAACAGCCCTCCAAGTGTGGATTGGCCCTGTGACAGCCTGGCTGCCACCATTAAGCCCTGATTCCTCCACAGCCTGAGAGCCTCCCACTTCCCTGTGAGGACAGTCTTCTCAGGCAGACAGACCTGGACTGGGAGGATCCTATAGTGGCAAAGAGGGAAAAAGAGGCAGCACAGAGTCAAAGGACACCTCATAACGAGTCATGAAATTCAGTCAGAAAAATTTATTCCCCTAAATAAGTGCTTCGGATTTCTGCCCAAGAAGTCGAGCTGTCAGCTCCAGGTCACTGAGCTAGCTACACAGTTCATTCATCTAAACCAACTACAGTGGCAGAATTGTACTGGGTCAAAAACAATAAATATCTTAAGGGGAGAGTTGTCAAACCAGAAATAAATTGTATTAGAGAGCTCAGTTGCAGTAATAAAGGCAGTGTGCTAGGAGAGACATACAGACCCAAGGAACAGAATGGAGACCTTCAGTGCAGTGCTGAAATCATGGACTGTCCTACTAAATTATTCATATAAAATTTTTCAATTACATTCCCTACTTCACCATACATAAAAAATAAATTTTTTGATGACTAAAACATCTACCTATGAAAAGTAAATCTTTAAAATGTAAAACATTATAAATATATATGTGTGTTTATAAATATGTTTTATTCAAATATACATTAAAATATATTTACAGATGTATATATTTTGTGACCTCAGGGTAAGGAAGAATTTCTTAAACAAAATCCAAAATGTATAAACTATGAGAGAAAAAAATTGATTATGTTGCATTAATTTACATAAAAACTGAAAAATTCTGTTTACAGAAGACACCATTAACTAACTGAAAAGATAAGCAACAGATGCTAGTGGTACATACAGCTGATGAAGAATCAGAATCCATGCTTCATAAAGAACTTCTAAAAAGCGTTTTTAGTCCTGGCTGGTGTGGCTCAGTGCATTGAGCACCGGCCTGTAAAGTGAAAGGTCACTGGTTCAATTTCAGGTCAGGGCACATGCCTGGGTTGCAGGCCAGGTCCCCAGTAGGGGCATGTGAGAGGCAACCACACATTGATGTTTCTCTCCCTCTGTTTCTTCTTCCCCTCCGCTCTCTCTAAAAATAAATAAAGTCTATAAACAAAAAATAAAGAAGGAAAAATTGCTTTTACAAGGAAAAGCATGAGCAAAGATATGAACAGGCAATTCACAGAAGATAATATCTGAAAGGCATTTCTTGAAACACAAATAATAAGGAAAATCAGAAATGAAAGTCTTAATGAGGGACTAAACATTCCACTAATAGCATACTATGTAATTTGTACCTAAGACTACTAAAACAGCTGATTGAAATATGAAAAACACCTGTTTGGAGATGGAAGCAAATTAACAAGACAGTGAAAAATTATAGAACCAAGATCTGGGAGAAAACTAATACCCAAAGGAGTGAGCATTTAAGGCCACTTATGTTCTGGAGACATTTGCCCGTTCCAAAGGAGGAGGCCAAGAGGCTGAGCCGCACTTATGATGGCTTCTTAAGGGTGGGGAAAAGGGACTGGAGTCAGAGTATGTCTGAGGGTGGGGTGAAGAAGGACTAATGAACTTCCCTCCCCTTCATTGGGGACCCTGAAAGTTTGCCTCCTATGGGTAAGGGTGGACCACTGCTCTGCCTCAAACTTTCTGAAGCCCTGACATTTCATTGAGGTGATCTTAGATTGCTTGTGCCCAGATGTGTCACAGAAGAAAATGTCATTTATCTCTGGTGGAAGATAGCACCCTAGGCCTCAAATGTTTTCTACAAATAAGTTAGCAGACACAATGTCTGACAAACCATGAAAGATAACTAGGCACATGAGAAAGAATAGGTAAACAGATGGATACATCTGTATAAAAAAATTACAATGTCTTTTTAGGGTTTAAATCTACATAGACTTAAAAACAGATCCTAACTCTGACATCTAAATTGGGAAGACTGTGAACAAAGTTAATATGTCTTACAGTCTAACATGTCAAGGGGGCATTAGCATTAATTAATGTTAGACTTTTGTAAGTCAAGGATGTAAGTTTAGAATAACCACTAAAAGAAAAATATAAAAGCACATAAATGCCAAACTAATAGGAGGTGGAATAATAAAATATGCTAAATCAATCCAAAAGAAGGCAAGAAAGAAAATAAATAGTACAAAACAGGAGATACAAATTGAAGGCCCTTAGTAAAAAGGTAAATGTAAACCTAAATATGAGTGTATTTTTAAATTTCATTAAATGCAAATATACTAAATGCTCCAATTAAAGGAAAAATAGGTCAGGCTGTACTTTATAAAAATTGACACATTGTAAGCATAAGATAGAAAAGGGTTTAAACTAAAAGGATAGAAAAGATACAAGGGGGGACCCATAAAAAAAACAGAATTATCTTCTAGAGGGTGGACCCCTTGTAGTACAGGCTTCCCTCACTAGGTGAGTGTTCTAGGAACCCATCTGTATCAGTGGACCAGCTGGCATTGTTGTGAGAGGCTGAGTTCAGTTTCGGCAAATTTTTTTGAAGACTCTTTCATTGTGGTTGCCCATTTCATGATGGGTGATTTATGAGCACACCTGCCCACACAGCTCTGAGTGTTCAGCAGTTTTTGACCAAAAATGGCATGACGCTTATGCCCCACTCTCCCTATTCCCTCAATCTCACCCCGAGCAACCTTTTTGTTTCCCTGACTAAAAAAAATCCTCAGAGGGGAACGTTTTCCCAATGTGGAAGAGGTGAAACAAAAAATGGCAGAAGCACTAAAAGGCATCAAAATTGATGAGTTCAAAAACTGTTTTAGCAGTGGAAAAAACGTCTCAATAGGTGTACTGCATCAAATGGAGAGTACTTTGAAGGTGATTGAAGTTTGCACATGTAAGAATAAATATACAATTTTTTACAAATACTGATTTTTTTGTTGGTCCCCCCTCATACGTTATGAAAACACTTTAGATAAAATAGACTTTAAAGCAAGAAGCATTACTAGAGATCATTTCCTCATGATAAAAAGGTTCAATTCACTAGGAAGATATAATAATTCTATATTGGTAATCACCTAATAATCTAGCCTCAAGGTAAAGAAAATAATTCACAGAACTTCAAGGAGTAAAAACAAATCAATATAATAGTGGCCTATTTTAACATACCTCCCTCATAACGATAGACAAGCAGGAAAAAATTGGTACACATATATAAGATTTGAACAATATCAAACACCTAGGAATAAATCTAAAAAAAGACATGCAAGACTCCTATGTAGTTTATAGTTTATAAAACATTATTGAAAAACTTGAAAGAAGATCTAAATAAAGAAAGAAATATATAATAGTTTTGGATAGAAGGTACAATATTAGAAAGATACCAATTCTCCCCAAACTGGTCTACAGATTCAATGCAATGTAATTAAAAATTCCAACAAGTTTTGTTTGTGGAAATTGACAGACTAATTTTTTTAATTGTTGTTCAATTACAGTTTTCTCTTTTACTCCCATCCCAGCCCACCCACCCAGCCCTCCCCCAGCCCTCCCATTTCCACCCCCCCTAGTTTTTGTCCATGTGTCTTTTATACTTGTTCCTGTTATCCCTTCCCCTTTTCCCCTGAATTGACAGACTAATTTTTAAATCTACATGGAATTTTCAAGGACATAGAATCATCAAGGCAATCTGGAAGAAGAACAAAATGTTAGAAGTTCCTCTAACAGCTTTTAAGACATTACAGAAGCAACAGTATGTAAACTAGTATAATGTTAGCACAAGGATAGATATATAAACCAATGAAATAAAGTAGCCCCAAAACAGTCCCAGCACATTTGGACATTGGTAGAGCGGTGAGCAGTAGGGGAAAAGATCGTCTTTTCTTTGTTTTTTTTTCCAGTTTTTTCTTTTTTTCTGTTTTTTTTTTTCTTTTTCTATTCTTCAATTACGGTTTACATTTAATATTGGGTTGGCCCAAAAGTCCATGTGTTTTTTTTTTCTGTAAAATATAGACAGAGTTTTTCATTTTCACCAATAATTTTATGGACTTGGATATTTTGAGTGTGTCACTATCTCCCAGTGGTATAACATTGATTGTCCTCATTTAATGTCTCAATTTGATTGCTGTCAACTTCAACTGTTCTACCTGACCATGCAGCATCGTCCAGAGAGAAATCTCCAGCACAAAACTTCGCAAACCACTTCTGACACATTCAATCAGTCACAGCACCTTCTCTTTTTCCATTTCACTTGTATTTTACCATTCTTGAAATAATAAAGAATAATATGTCAAAAATGTTGCTTATTCTCTTCCATCTTAAGTATTAAAATGGCCCTGGCTGGTGTAGCTCAGTGGATTGAGTGCCAGCCTTCAGACCAAAGGGTCGCTGGTTCAACTCCCAGTCAGGACACATGCCTGGGTTGCAGGCCAGGCCCCCAGTTGGTTGCGTGCAAGAGGCAACTGATGATGTATCTCTTGCACATTGATGATTTTCTCCCTCTTTTTCTCTATCCTTTCCCCTCTCTCTAAAAATAAATAAATAAAATCTTTACAAGAAAACATTAAAATGCCTACACAAAAATTCACCAATTTTGATAAGTCTTTTTAATGCATGCTGATATGACAGCTGTCACAATACATTCTAACAAAACTGTTCCAAATGAAGTTAAAGACAACTAAGCACTACTGGCACCATCTTACAGAAAAAAGAACAAACTAACTTTTTGGCCAACCCAATATTATTTTGTATTAGCTTTAGGTGTACAACATAGTAGGTAGATAATCATATGCTTTACAAAGTGGTCTCTCTGATATTTCAAGTACCCATCTGGCACCATACATGGTTATTACAATATAATTGACTATATTTCCTACACTGTACATCCTGTCACTATTTCGTTACTACAAATTTGCACTTCTTAATCCCTTCACCTTTTTCACCCAGTTTCCTAACCCTCCCTCCCCTCTGGGGCTGGTATTTTCAATAAATAGTGTGAGAACTTCGGATAACCACATAGAAAAAACTAAATCTTTTTTTAGAGAGAGAGGGGAAGGGAAGGAGAAAGAAAAGGAGAAACATCAGTTGTCTCTTGCACATGTCCTGACCGAGGACCAAACCTGCAACCCAGGCCTGTGCCTTGACCAGGAATCAAACCAGCAACCTTTCACCTTGCATTACGATGCCCAACCAGCTGAGCCACTTTTTTTTAATGTCTGCTATTTGTGTCAATTACAGTTGACATTCAGTATAATTTTATATTCAAAACAAAACAAAAACACAAAAATATTATTTTATATCAGTTTCAGGTGTACAGCATAGTGGTTAGATATTTATATATAATTTACAAAGTGATCTCCCCAATTAGTCTAGTACCCACCTGGCACCATGAGGAAAAAAATAAATCTGGATTCCTACTTTACATCATACACAAATCAACTCCAGACAAAATATAGATCTAAATTTGAAAGACAAAACAAAAAAGCTTCTACAAAATAGTATTCGAGAATATCTTAATGATGTAGGATAGGAAAAGATGATTTAAATAGAACACATAAAGTACAAACCATAAAGAAAGAGACTGATAAATTAAACTGTTAAAATCAGGATCTTTTTTTTTTAATATTTTATTTATTTATTTTTAGAGAGAGGGGAAGGGAAGGAGAAAGAGTGGGAGAGAAACATCAATGTGTGGTTGCCTTTCATGTGTCCCCCACCAGGGACCTGGCCTGCAACCCAGGCATGTGCCCTGACTGGGAACCAAACCAGTGACCCCTTTGCTTCAAAGGCCCGTGCTCAATCCACTGAGCTACGCCAGCCAGGGCAAAATCAGGATCTTAAGAATGAGTTAAGGCTATCAAAAGATATAATTAAGAAGCCGAAAAAGCAACCCACAGAATGGGAGAAAAACATTTCAAAAGACATATGTCAAAGGACCGGTTTCTGACAAATTGGGAAAATGGACAGCCCAAAGGAAAAATGTGTGAGACTTGAACAGGCACTTCACAAAACTGGATGTGAACATATGAAAATATGTTAGCCAGTAAACATATGAAAATTTTCTCATCCTCATTAGTCATCAGGGAACTATACACTAAAACTTTAAGATACCACTATACACTCAACACACTGGTGGTGTCAGGTAATGATAGCAAGTGCTGGTTAAGGTGGAGAACAGATGGGGATTTTAGACACTGAGGAAGGAAATATAAATTGGCAAATAGTTCAGCATTATCGAATGAAGAAGCAACTACTTTAGGACACATCTGGCTAACAAATACACAAAGTAGATAAGGATAAAGAACAAACGTCCACAGACACAGGTCAAAACTACAGTGCTCAATGCTGAGATACTGAGTAAAGTTCCTGGGGAAGGAGCCACTCTTGATATTCAGGGTGTGTGCTGCCTCTATGAAGACAGTGAATGCTATCGTCACTTTTCACCTGTTTTTGTAAAAGTGGAAATCCTCTATATATTTCTTTTGGCTAGTAAAAACAGGTACTAGTGTAGTTCTTCCATAAAAGCCAAGTAGTGCTAACACAAACTTTCAAAAAGCAGGGATACCTGCATACTCATACAATGGAATACTATATAGCAAGGGCAATGAGCAAACTACAGCTATACAAAATGACATGGATAAATCTCAAAAAATGTTGAATAAAAGAAGCCAGACAAAAAGGAACACCTTCAGTATGATTTCATTCATGTAAACTTGAAAAACAAGCACAACCATACTATCCAAAGACGCATGCTATAGGGAAAAGCTAGGCCCTGGCCAGGTAGCTCAGTTGGTTAGAGCATCTTCCTGATACACCAAGGTTGCAGGTTCAACCCCCTGTCAGGGTACACACAAAAATCAACCAGCAAATACATAAATAAGTGGAACAACAAATCAATGTTTCTCTCTCCCCTCCCCCCGCCCACCTCTCTCTCTCTCTCCCTTCCTCCCTCTCTCTCTCTAAAATCATAATTTTTTTAAAAAGCTCACAGAAAAGCTAGGAAGCAATTACCATAAAAAGCCATGCTAGCTAGGGCTTACCTCTTGAGGGGGAAAGGAAGGAGAAGAGATTGGAAGGAGAAGAGACTGGGAGGAGATGTAGGTTTCTAGATCTGGGTGGTGGTTGCCTGAGGATTTGTTAATAAATTAAGTTACACGTCTTTTCTGTGTATTTTTTAATAGAAGGAGATGTATTACCTTTGGGTATTAGGACAGTTCTTAAGTTATTGCCTCTCAGCAACAAACCCACCCTCCTCGCTTTGTGACCTAGGGCCTGCGGCTCCACAAACCACATTGGTTTTGGCAACTGCTCCTTGTTAGGCTCTGCCAACAGAGGGTGCTATAGGGAGCCGGTCAGGCTGGAGAAGGAAGGACGTGCTCAAATCTGTTTGCTTCCTGCTCCTGTGAGCAGCACCCCAGAAGGCTTCTTCAGCAGGACAGCAGCACTGCTTTCTTGTAACAGCAGCTAAGTGCAATTTGCAGCTTCTCCAACGCTTGCAGAACCGGTTTCATTGTGCCCCCTTCTGTCGGCAGTCTGGTGGCCCCTTCCTTAGAAGTCTACATTTTACCCCCATGTTTTTTTCTTTCTCTAGTGTTTTCAGTGTCTTTCAGAAGATAATAATAGGCCTCCTCTTAGCTCTCAAGAGACAACCAGACTTGCCCTGGCTGGTGCGGCTCAGTGGATTGAGTGCCAGCCTGCAGACCAAAGGGTCACTGGTTCAATTCCCAGTCAGGGCACATGCCTGGGTTGCAGGTCAGGTCCCCAGTAGAGGGGGTGTCAGAGTCAACCACACATTGATGTTTCTCTCCCTCTCTTTCTCCCTCCCTTCCCCTCTCTAAAAATAAGTAAATCTTTAAAAAGAGAGACCACTTGACTAAACTGGATCAAATTGGTTTCAGAGGCTTGAGCAGGCACAGTTAGCTGCCAAATGACCCAAAGTTGACTCTAAGGGCACAGCGGAACCAAGATTCATGGAACTCAAGTAATAGAGGCACCTCTGTTTGCCATCCAGGGCCTATTAAAAATTGAGAGTTTAGCCCTGGCTGGTGTAGCTCAGTGGATTGAGCACAGGCCTGTGAAGCAAAGGGTCACTGGTTCGATTCCCAGTCAGGGCACATGCCTGGGTTGCAGGCCAGGTCCCCAGTAGGGGACCCGTGAGAGGCATCCACACATTGATGTTTCTCTCCCACTCTTTCTCCTTCCCTTGCCCTCTCTCTAAAAATAAATAAATAAAATATTTTTTTAATTGAGAGTTTCATCAATAAGGAAGATCCAGACCAAATATGGACACATATAAGACTGATCAAGTGGTTAAATTGAAATTACTTTGTTCCGTTCTGCTGCTCTCTCTCAAGTTCTTAAATGGTTTAGTTCCAAGATGGCCCCTGAATTAGAATTAATGAATACATATAGCCCTTCCTCGCCTTATTCTTGTGTTTCGAGTCTTTGTTCTGGGAAGCAGATTTGGACTTACTCTCTGTCTTTTTGTAGGGTGTTGGACTTTGGGTTCAACTAGAGGACCACTCCTCCAAGTTTCTAAGTGCTAATAATTCCATCATCCTCCTTTTGCTCCCTCAGCCTGAGGGCAGTAGCTGCTTCCTGCACTTGTTACCTCCTTGATGTCTTAGTGTTCACTTTTCATTAGAAAGATTATTGAGGTAATTGTGGATTCACATGAAGTTTTCAGAGATAATACAGTCAGATTTCTTATACACTTTGTCCGGTTCCCCCACAATGGTGAACTCTTGCAAAACTATAGTATAATATCACTGCCAGGATATTGACATTGGTACAATCCACCATTCTCATTTACACTGTACTCATGCTTATACTAATTTGTGTGTTTATTTAGTTCTATAAATTTATCACATGTGTAGGTTTGTGAAGAAAACCAATAGAAAACATGTTTCATTTGAAATGAAGTAGTACCTTGGTACTCATTGTTAATTCGTGATGAGTGCCAAAACCAACATGTACTGAATGAATTTTTCCCATAAGAAATAATGTAATTAGAAATAATTCCTGAAAGTTCCCTAGAACTTTTACATTTTACTGGGGTAATATTAAGTAATGA
This sequence comes from Carollia perspicillata, assembly GCA_004027735.1. Classification (NCBI taxonomy): domain Eukaryota; kingdom Metazoa; phylum Chordata; class Mammalia; order Chiroptera; family Phyllostomidae; genus Carollia; species Carollia perspicillata. The sequence continues at coordinate 49,324 of PVKM010001254.1, read as the reverse complement.
GGTTGTTTTGTATACAGAACCTTAAAACTAAACACACATGGATAAAAAGCAATTAATTACATAAAAATAAAATAAAATTTAACTTCACTTTACCTGTACTCAGAGGAGTTCCTGGCATAATGGAGAGGTAGAAGAGGAGGAGGAAAGGGGTTAATGGTTGGAGGATTGTCTCAGGCAATTTCTCAGACGTTTCTTCTGTTTTCTGTCTCTTGGTTTCACTGAACACTGTTGGAGACTCAGACTTAGGCAGTTTCACTAAAAACCTATCAAGAGAAACTTGTTTCTGTCTATGTTTCAAAATGTTTCTAAAGTGTGACATTGTTCATTACACAGGTCCACATTTCGGCTGGTTGGAGCTTTGTTTGGGTGATACTTTTGCCCAAAGTTTTGAACTTCAGCCCACTTACTCCACATTTATCAGTGCAGTAGATGCTTCCTCCCTCCCCTACTTCTCACCTGAAGAAATTTCCTCATTCCTGTCTGTCGCTGCTCCTTTTGAAGTTTCTTCAGCTCCTCAGCGCTCAGCTCTGCTCTGTGCTCCTCCACTAACTCTTCAACATCTTCAGCATTGACCTCCAGGCCCATGGACTTGCCCAGAGACATGACATGCTCCGCTGTTGGGCTAACAGGATCATCCTCAAAGCCTTCAAAGTCCCTTGGAATTACAGCTTCTGGCCACAATTTCTTCCAGGCAGAGTTCATGGTCTTGTAAGAGACTTCACACCAAGTCTCATCTATGACAGTAACACAGTGGAGGATATTAAAATGGTCCTTCCAGAACTCTCTGAGCATCAACTGTCTATCCAAGGTTACTTCGAAACACCTCTGGAAAAGGACCTTTGTATTGAGTTTTTTGAAGTTAGAAATGACCTGCTGGCTCATGGGCTGAAGCAGAAGAGTTGTGTTAGGGGGAAAGAACTTCACGGCTATGAAACCGAACTCCAGTAAGTCATCCTCTGACCCTGGAGGGCGAGCAGGAGCATGGTCCAAAACTAACAAAGCCTTCAGAGGGAGTTCATTCTCTTGCAAATATTGTCTCACACTGGGGCCAAAACTTCATTCATCCACTCTATAAAGAACTACCTTGTCACCCAAGCTTTAGTATTGGCCTTCCACATCACACTTAACTTGTTTTCTATCACATTCATTCTCTCGAAAACTCATGGGTTTTCACTGTGATGCACCAGTAGAGGCTTAAGTTTTAAATCCCCACTAGCATTCCCTCACAACGGAGTTAGGCGGCTCTTCATAGGCCTGTGCCTGGCAATGCTCTCCTGAATGATGTTGATTCTGTTAGGCATTTTCTTCCAGAACAAACTAGTGTTATTGCAGTTAAACACTTGTCGGGGGACAAAAAAACCCCTCAGCCTCTACATACTCCCTAAATTCAGTGACATAGCTTTCATCAGCTTCTTTGTTGGCACCGGTTGCCTCTCCATGCCTCACCACAATAGGAATGCCACTTCTCTTTCTACATTCATTGAACCATCCCTGACTAGCTTTAAACACTTCAGTGCTCTCACCACTTGTTCCAGGGTTGTCTTTTAACAGATCAGCATGCAATTGCCTAGCTTTCTCGCAAAATATTGCCTCAGAAATGTTGTCTCCCACTAACTGTTTTTCATTAATCCAGATGTAAAGCAATTTTTCAACTTCTTCCAATGTCTGTGAACATTGCTTACTCACAGACTTTACACCTTTGGCAACACTTGCTGCTTTAATCGCCTCCTTATTTCTCACTATCGTCCAGATTGTTGTTCTCAGTAGTTTGAACATCAAAGCAATATCAGTCACACCTACACCACTCTCATATTTAGCTATGACATCTTTTTTTTTAATTTTATTTTAATTGCTGTTCACGTACAGTTTTCTGTCTTTTACTCCCCTCGCAGTCCACCCCCCCACTGCTCCCCACCTCCCTCCCATTTCCACCCCCCTTAGTTTTTGTCCATGTGTCTGTAGTAGAAATTTAAAATATAGATAAAAACTGAAACTGGCACTCTGCATCAGCCCCTGATGGCTCCCTGCTGGCTTCCTGGCTCCAGACTATCACCTGTTGGCTAGTTAGTTGATTCCCTGCCCTGGGCCCTGGACGCTCCCCTGCTGTTTCTTTGTCCTGGGTCCGGGACCACTCCCCTTCCTCTCCTGTGTCCTTGGCTTTCACAATTACATATCTCCTGCTTGTATCACGAGACCTCTCCCCTCCCCACTTTGTTGCAATGTATTTAACCACCCACCTGACCCCTCCTCAGTGCCCAGAATTTGGAAGCTGTCTCCTCTGGGCCCACGCGTGTATTAAAGGCTTACTCCATCACCCCAGATCGTGTAAGAGTTTGCTTTTCCGCAACATGTCCTTTATACTTGTTCCTGTGACCCCTTCCCCTTTCCCCTGAAATTCCCTCCCCTCTCCCCTCTGGTTACTGTCAGCCTGTTTTCTATTTCAGTGCCTTTGGTTATATTTTGCTTGCTTGTTTGTTTTGTTGCTTTAGGTTCCTGTTAAAGGTGAGATCATATGGTATTTGTCTTTTCTCTTTTTTCTTTTTGATCATGGTTCTTATGAACTGTCTTTTAGGATTAGTGGTATCACTCTTAACCTTTTATGTGACCCATGATTAGCACTTAAAATGCACAAACATACAAGATGGTAATGATGTATATGTGAGGGTTCTGCACTGTTTGTGAACTACCGTGAGACTAACACATTGAGCTCTGTTTCATTGCAAGAGAAGGGCACCAAATGACAAGCAAGTGACCAGTGATGAAGCATTTTCTCTTGTGGCTTGGCATCATGACTCATACAGGTTTAGCAAGTGTGATGAGTCCCAAGCAAGCACTGAGTACTGAATTTTTTTTTCTCATCAAAATGTGACAACTACAGGGTTTGACAAGTTCTGAAGCCGACAAGTATCAAGATATGACTGGATGCTCTTGGTGGAGAGCTCTATAGATACCCTGGACCACCAGAAGATGAAGAATTGGGTCCTAGAGAAAATTAAGCCTGAAACATCACTGGAGGCAAAAATGATAAAACTGAAGCTGTCCTGTTTTGGGCACATCATGAGAAGGCAGGATTCTTTGGAAAAGAGGAAGACTAAATATGAGATGGATTAACTCCATAACAGAACTCATAGGCATACATCTATAGGAACTGAGCAAGGCTGCTGAGGACAGGACATTGTGGACATCATTCATTTATAGGGTCCTCAGGAACTGGAGCCCCTCCAACGGCCTGTAACACAGGTTTGCATATTCATCACAATCAAAATAAAACAGTCATATCACCACAGCAATCGCTCTGGTTGCCCTTTTATACCATACCCACTGCTTCTCTCTCACCCCCTAACCACCCCAACCCCTGGCAACCACTCATTTGTCTGAATTTCTAAAATTGTATCATTTCAAAAATCATATATAAGTGGAAGTATGTACTATATAAACTTTTGGGATTCGCTTTTTTTACTCTGCATAATTCCCTAGAGATTCATCCAAGCTGATCTTGTGGGGGCTAAAAGAAAATATCAGTACTTTTCCCCCCAGCTTCTAAGTTCTTCACATTGGGATAATAACCAAATTAGTAGAGACAGGTTAACAGGAGAAAATTAGCTGAATACATGCACATGGAGAATTCACATAACACCAGAACTCAAAAGACTATGAGGCAACATTGGGTATATGTGACATTTTTGGACAAAGGAGAAAGGGGGAAAGGGATTTTTGGACTTCAAAAGTGGGAATGGGCTATTTACACGTCGTTGAGGAAGAGTAGAACACACATGGCAGGGAAATTCTTGCTAGGCCACTCAGAAACTATGGGACACAATGGTATCTAGCTAGGGCATCTACCTGAAGCCCTGTTGTTTACCATAGTTAATACAAATCAGGCTAAGTTGACATCCCAAGATCTCCTTCTTGAAGCAGGTTTGTCTGTCTGAATCTCTTGGGCAAGAAATCAGGGGAGGGTCAAAAGTTCTTTCTGAGTCTTTTGTGTCTTAATAAACTCCTTAAAATCAATGTCCAAAAAAAGCAGCTTCAGGGTGGCAGAATTTTGGTCTCTTCATTGTGTGTATCACTAGTTCATTCCTTTTTATTCTGTGGTGTAGATGTACCACAGTTTCTTTTAACCATCGCCCATTAAAGGACATCTGAACTGGTTCCAGTTTTTGTCTCTTACTGCTATGAACATTCATCTACAGGTTTGTGTGAACATTAAGTTTTGTTCATGTGGGATAAATGCCCAGGAGTTCGGTTGCTAGATCATATGGAAGTTGCAAGGATAGCTTATAAGAAACTGCCAAACTGTTTTTCTAGAGTCACTGTACCACTTTACAGTCCCACCAGCAATGTAGGAGAGATCCAGTTTCTCTGCATCTTCACCAGCATTATGTGTTGCCACTATTTTTTATTTTAGACATTCTAATGAATGTATAGTGTTATCTCAATGTGGTTTTAATTTGCATTTTTCTGATAGCTAGTGATGTTGAACAAATATTCACTTTTTCAGGTGCTTAGTTAACAACTTTCTTCTAAAATATTATTTATTTTTTTGTTTTTAGAAGAGGGGAAGGGAGAGAGAGAGAGAAATGTCAATATGTGGTTACCTCTTGTATGTCCCCCACTGAAGACCTGGCCTGCAACCCAGGCATGTTCCCTAACTGGGAATCAAACCAGTGACCCTTTGACAGGCCAGCGTTCAACCCACTAAGCCACAACAGCCAGGGCAACAAATTTATACTTAGGTCATAAATATATTAAATGCTCTCTGTTCAAGTCCATATGGTAAACATAAATTACTGAATAAATTGTAAGTAAAGGAGAAGGGACAGCTCTTCTTTATAGCAGAATTTCAATTAATAAATATAAAAGCAATGCTAGAAATAGAAAATCACCATTTCACAAAAACTATAATAATAATTGTTGAAGACAAGAAGCATCGATAATGCTAATGCTGATGGGTGAAAGTTTGGTGAGAAATAAGGTATTTTCAGAGAGTCAAAGTATCTCTCCACAAAAATACTTACCAATTACAAAGGGAAAAGTAATAGCTTTACAATAGGGAGACATGGCAGATACCACCTTAACAAAGTAATTAATATTAACATCACCAGTGATAAGACATATTGTCATCAAATGTTTCCTTATAGGATATAAGAGAAGGGCACAGCACCATTTCTGTGGTATTCTTGCCAAAAATACATAAGTTCCATATAATTATGAGAAAATAACAAACAAATTGTAACCTCATAAAAACTTCATTTCTTTAATCTGACTTTTTTTCTTTTCTTTCTTTTTGATTCAAACTGGCCTCATCCAGCACCCTGACTCACCTGCCTCCTCCCCCCTGGAATGTGACCTCCCTTAGTCACTAAGCCCTTGGGACAATCAGTTCTGATCAGCATCAAATAATTTTAGGAACAAAGCCTCAGGTCTGTTGATCACAAAGACAGAAATTCAGTCAAACTAGAGATAACATCTAGGCCTCAGTGGTGTTTCAGCTGCCGGCCCAGAAAAGAGGTGAAGCCAGACAAAGCGACGCCATGGCAGACATCAGGGCCAAATGTGCTGATCACCTACCCCTAGACTAGTGAGGGCCACTCAATAGAGAACATGACCCTGACCACAACCCTAACTCCCTTAGTCACCATGACTAATGATTTTCTGCTATATAACCCAGCCCCTGGAAGTCATCGGGGAGCCAGGTCTTTCAATATTAGCTCACCTGTGACTTCAGACACGGGCCACTTCCTTAACTAAGCAAGCCTTACTTCCTTTGCTGTGTGGATGAAAAAGGGGCTACCTACTAAATCCAACAACCTCAGGGGAGGCCTGCATGGTGGCCTTATAAACTTGGAGAACTAGAGTAACCACATGGGATGGTCTGAAATGAAAACTTCCTAACTAAAGGTAGTTCATGGAGAGTAGTCCTGTCCTAGGGCAGTGTTTTTCCCTAAAAAAGGTCAATCTTTACCTTAACTGAGCCTATCTATTGTCTTTTTGTGTCTATGATAACTTTCCTTTGGAATGTCAGGGTAATTTCCTCTTTTGGGGGATTCTTCACTGTGCCAGAGTAAAGACCACAAGACCCTTCATTGCTATTGTTATAGTGATAATTGTTAACTGCTAATTATTTTATACCCAAAAATGTAAAGCTAGTATCTATTCCTTTTACTTTTTATCCAATCCCAGAGATTTCCCCTCTTTGCTTTCTCCTGCCTTCTCCGTCTACCACCAATGGGTTTCATGTAACCCCTTTATACCTCCTCCTTTGATTGTAATATATAAAATAAGGTGCAAAACTGCCATTCTCTGAAGAATTTTTTCAATCCATCAAGATTTTGCTTTCCAGCAATTGTCATCAGTTTGGCTCAAATGAACTCATAAGAATTCTTACAGGTTAGGGGGCTTCTTACATTGATAGCTACAAGTTCCTGTTTGTATCTTATTGGACTTTGATGTGCACAGGCAAACATACTTGTTTAGTCTGGTAACAAAATTGAGAGGGTCATTCTACAAAATAACTGGATAGTACTCTTCAAAAGTGTAGATGGTGTTGCTGGTGGAAAGCAGGCTCTTCCACAGGATCACAAGAAAAGCAATTTACGGACCCATGCACAGGACATTGTGGTGTGGCAAGGTTTATAGAGGAAGGCTGCCCTTGGGTTTTCAGTTTCCTATCTTCCTCCATCCTGCCATGGAAAAAGTCCAACCATGTCTTCAGCAAGGCCAAAACAAAGGCCCATGTCCAAAGTTTCTGTTTCATATTAAAGTTTAGTGCTTTGGAGCCCACGCACTCTGCTGTGGGCCCACATGGCTGCTAGACCCACATGGCTACGTGTGTTCTAGAGCGAGAGAGAGAGAGAGAGAACTCACAAACACAAGGGGTGAGTGTGGGTCACCAAGCAAGAAAGAGAGCTCTTCTTTGTTCCCCCTAGAGTTATGACCAGGAGTTTTTTCAAAATAACCAATCAACTTCCCAAGCTTTCATGGGCTTATGATGGCTCCACTCCCTAGTTAGACTGACTATGGTAAGCACCTCCCCCTGAACCACTGAACAGTCTGATACCAGAGGGTGGACAGTGCTCCTGGGGAGATTTCCTGTATACCTAAGATTAAGTATCCTCGGCAGCAATCCCCTGCTGCGTGAATGAGTCTGTAAATACTGTAGCTTCCTGGCTAAGCAAGCAGGTTTATACTCCCTAGTCTATTAAGCTCACTGTCTAATTCCCTTTGTTCCCCTTCTTATTAATAACTAGTTAACTGCCTATGGTAACAATGGAACTGGAGGGGCAGTAGGAAGCGGGAAGTGGTAGCTGAGGGAGCAGCCCTTCCCTGCAGAGACCTGGGCAGGGTGGGGAGGGGCCAGGCTGAAAACAGACTGGCAGCACCCGGCACACAGAGAAGCCATATCAGAGAAGGGAACAGAGTCCTAAGGGTGGGCAAGGATGAGCCTCTTGACTTCACAGTGATTATGCCAAGGCCTGGCAAGCCTCCTCAGGGCCTGGGGCCTGACTGGCACAGCCTGGAGCACAGCTGGAGTGTTCTAAGGCTGTCTTCATTTAATGTCTCATTAAACCTTTTTCTAAATCATTTACAAGATTTGGAAATGGAATGAGTTTTCTCTGGGGGAGAGCGAGGGGAGGTGTGGGGAGAGGAGCTCCACTTTTAGGCTAGATGTGACTCTTGAGAAGATTGGCTTGATGTGAAGGCACACCTGTGCACATTTTTGTTGCTTTGATCAAAGTCTGTTGACAGATAGCACAACCTTCCCACCAGTTACTGGTGGAATTTACTGAACAGGCCTGTAGTTTCTTGGTCTAGTTCTGTTCCTGGAACAGAGTTCCTACAACTGTAAGAATTTCCTAAGTAATAAGAGCAATGAAGGTGTCTTTTGTTATTCATAACAAGTCTCTTTTAGGTATACCTGAGTGTGTCAATGTGGTGATTTGGGGAAAAGTCTCTGATAGTCTCAGAACGGGGCTGGTTGCCAGACCAACATTGTTATCAGAGAGTTGAAAATTTCAGCCCCATCCACAACCTTCTAACAGCAGTTGGAAGTTGAATTAATCGCCAGTGGTCAATGATTTAATCAATCCCATCTCCACAAAATCCCAATGGGAGAAGGTTCCAAGAGCTTCCTGGTTGATGAACCCATTCACATGTTGGGAAGATGACACACCCCAAGCTGTGTGAGGACAGAAATTGATGTGCTCAGGACACTCCCAGACCTCTCCCTGTGTATCTCATCTGGCTGTTCATTTGTGTTCTTTAATATCCCTTATAATAAACTACTGATCTAGTAAGTAAACTATTCTACTGAGTCCTGTGAGCCACTCTAGCAAAGTAATCAAACCTAAGGAAGGAGAGATCATGGGAACTTCTGATTTATATCCAGTCTGTCAGAAGCACAAGTGACATCCTGGACTTGTGACTGGCATCTGGAGGGGTAGAGGGTGGGTATCAGTAGTATTGTAGGACTGAGCCCTTAACCTGTAAAGATCCTACCTTCACGCAATGTCAGAACTGAGTTAAATTATTGGACACACAGCTAGTGTCACAGAATTGGTTGGTGCCTGAAAATCAACCACACATTTGATGATCAGAAGTGAAGGACTAAGTAGAGGAGAGGCAAGAGTATGTTTTTCCTTAGAGTTGGCTGGTGTGAACAAAAAAAAAGGGTGTTCCATGGAAAGTAACCTCTCAGGGGATTTGATCATAAATTCCTAACTGGGCAAGTCATCGAATGCAGTCTCACCTCAGGCATATAACTTCTTTACTGAAAGGTTTATTTTTGCCTTAAGCGAGCCCTGTTCTTTGTTTCTGTGTATCTAGATAAACACATCTTTGAAATACCTATTTTCAGACTCCTTCTAAAGCATGACCACCCTTAAAAGTATAAAAATCTTGTTAACTATCCTGTAATCCAATCCCTGCTTTTCTTTCTCCCACTTTTATGTAAACCTCCTTATGTTTCCTCCTTAATTCTGTTAGGCAGGTAGCTAGTTAGTATAAATAATGGAAGGGAGCAAATGGACTCAGACATTAAGCCTAAAAAACTAGGGAGCTGAATCAGACAATAAACCCAATTCACTAGGAAGCTGCAGCATTCACAGGGTCTCCAGGGGACAGTCACATCCTCTGCAAGGGGACTTAATTTTCAACTGGGCAGGAGCAAGCAGGAAGAACTGGTTTTCCAGTCTCCCCAGGTGACAACCAACCCCTTCCCACAGATTACTGGAGGGGAGGGAGAACCAGTAAAGGGGAAATTCCTTTGCTAGGCACATGCCCAGTAGAAGCCAAGATGGCGCAAGGGGAAAGTCCTTCTACTATGAGGCATGTGCAGTAGAAACTAAGATGGAGACCATAAAGGGGAGGTATCTAGCCTCAGACAAGGATCAGATAGTATACGGAACATGAAACCCCCAGAAGATCCAGAAGAGGGATCAGTTGTGGGGAGAGCCAAGCACAAGCACACAAGGAGCCAAGAAAGAGGTTGCTTAGTTTGAAAGAAAGCTTACTCCTTCCTAAACCCAAGGGGAAATAACCAAAGCTTAACAAAATTTGATTCATTTGTTTGCCCATTTGTTCATGGGCCCTTTCTCTGTAGCAGCTGTATGGGTCTGGCAGCATCGAGTGCCCAGGTGTGGGCCCAAGTGAAGCCTTGGCAGTGGACGTTCAGATGGGGAAATGAGACGTAGAGAAGTTCTGGTCCTCCTGAGCTTGGTGAAGACATAGGCAGGCTTGCGGCCCCAGAGACTGGACTGTAGCAAGATAACGAGGTGGAGCTAAGCCATCTGGTTGTGGAGGAGACACCAGGCACCTGCGGGCAGTGTCTTGTTTTTGTTCCAATAAGTCTCACCAGTATACCTCATCCTTTTATGTGTGTGGCCCCAAAAAGCTTTTCTCGTGATTCCATGGAAGAACACTATTTCCACCAGCAAGAATTCCAAGTACATTTTAAAAAGCTACAAACTCTCATTTCTTAGAAGCATTTTTCTCAGTCTATTAAGATCTTGGTTCCAAGTACTTCCCCTATTTGGATCAAATAAATTATCATAAAAATTTCCTATAGGTTTAGACATTTTTATGTCAACACTGGTGTTCTGGCAGCCCTCTTGGATCCTGAGATGGCAGTGAGAATAAAAAGCACACACAACGGAGCAATAATACAGGAGGAATCTGAGTCTTAAGAATTTTGTGGAGCAGAGCTGCCACACATGCTCAAGATTTTGAAGGGTAACAGAATATGCCACCCCAAAATCCACTTCTTTGCCATAAGGATTATTTTGAGCTGATTATTTTGAAAAGCAGCAGTCAAAGGAGAAGCTCTGAAAACATAAGCTACCCTTTTGTGAGGGACATTTACACTTGTAAAGGTAATCTTTTGTAAGAGTGTTTCCCCGTGTGTACCAGGAAGAGGAGACTAGCTCTAAATCACGAGAGAATCTTATCAATACAGAAGGTGTGGACTTAAATCTGCACAAGGAACTTACCCATATTTACTGTGCTCTTCCTGGTTTACTCCCAGAACTGGCCTTCCTCCTCACTTCCTTCTTCTTTGTCTTTAGCTGAAGGTGGGATTTAAACTGGTTAGGCCACTTCAGGGAGTTACTTTCCCTAGGTCTCTCCCATGTATACAAGAAGTATACATGTTATTAAATTTCTGGGGTTTTTTCCCTTGTTAATCAGTCTTTTGTTATAGGGGTCTCAGCTAAGAACTCAGAAGGACTGAGGGAACACTCTTATTTTCCCCCTGTAACTTTTTTTTCCTCGGGAATTTATTATGAGCAAGAAATAAACCTCTGCCTTATTTAAGCCACTGGTATTTGAGGGTTTATGTTATAGCTGAGCCCAGTCCTACTTGACATTCAACTGGTGATTCGCATTTCTTTGGCTGGCGCCAAGTGCTGCACAGCTATTTCTACTCTTTATTTCTCGCAATAGCTTTTCGAGGTAAAAAGCATTTTCCCAATGAAGAAATGGAAGCTTCAGCACTCAGTGGTGAGGTGAGACAAGTGATGCACTTTTGTCTTTCCAGAAGGCTGTTCCTGCAGTCTCTATTAATCACAATGAGTAAGCCTTGTGATGTCAGCCCCGTTCCAGGGAAACCAGAAAGCACAAGTCGTTCTTGGTTGGCTATAACCTGAAATTAGTGAAGTACTGTGGTGGGTTCATCCATCTGGAGACCAGAGGATGCTAGTTTACAAGGCCAAAGAACATGCCAGAGAAACACGCAATGCCACATCTCAGCTTGAGACAGAACTGTTTCAAACTCCCAGGGTAGCTTTCTATATGTTCTGCATAATGGACAGTGTTCTGTTTGGCTGATGAATGTATTTCAAAATTAGACAAAGCAAACAATGTCAGCAAAGAAAGTTACTAATGAGGAGCAAGGGAAAGCAAAATTTTTTTAAAAAAGCCATGTTTAGTAATGATTGTTTTCCTTATAATTGGTTGGAAAGATGAGAGGGATGGTGAACAGTACTGAGGGATGGCACCATACCAGGAATGCAAAGAGGCCTTGAACACTTTTCTCTTAAAAATAAGGATCCAAATGTTGGAACCTTTTTTTCATTGAAATTTTTGTTGAGATAATTGTAGATTCATATGCAGCTATAAGAAATAATGCAGAGAGATCCCCTGTGTGCTTTTCCTAGTTTCCCCTAGTGGTAACATTTTGCAAAACTTGAGTACAGTATTATAACCAGGATGATGACATTTAATCAATTCATGCCACCAATCTTAATCATGCTTGCCCAGTTTAACTTGTACTTATTTGTGTGAGCACTTGTGTATTTACTTCTCTACAATTGTGTCACCTGTGTAAACTCATGTATCCGTCACCAAAGTCAAGATAGTGGACCTTTTCTGTTGCCCTTTTATAACCACATTCAACGCTTTTTCCTAATCCAGTCCTAAAGCCCTGGCCATCACTAATCTGTTCTCCATGTCTAAAATATCATTTCAAAAATCTTACACAAATGAAATCATTCAGTAGATAACTTTTGGGAGTAGGTTTTTTTTACTCAGGTTAATTTCCTGGAGAGTCAATCAAGTTGCCTGTATCACTAGTTCATTCATTTTTTATTGCTGAGTAGTATTTCATGGTGTGGATGTGCTATAGTTTATTTAATAACCACACACCCACTGAAGGACATTAGAGGTGGTCCCAATTTTTAGCTAGTATAAATAAAGCTGCTATAAACATTCATGTACAGGTTTTTCTGTTTCTGTAAGCTTTCATTTATTGGAGTGAATAACCAGGAGTACAAATGCTAAGTTATACGGTAGTTGCTGTTTAATTTTGGAAGAAATTGCCTAACTTTTTCTTGAATGACTATGTCCTTTTACATGCCTATCAGCCATCTCTGAGTAATCCAGTTTCTCCCCCTCCTCATCAGCATTTGATGTTTTCACTATATTTTAGCCATTCTGGTGGTTTCTCATGATGGTTTTAATTTGCATTTCTCTAATGGCTATTAATGTTAAGCATCTTTTCATGTGCTTATTAGCAATCTGTGTATCCTCTCCAGTGAAATGTGTGTTCATGCTCTTTGCCCATTTTCTAATTACATTGTTTGATTTTTTTACTGTTGAGATTTGAGATTTCTTTTTGGAATATGTGGTTGGCAAATATTTTTCTCCCAGGCTGTTGTTTGTCTTTTCATCGTCTTCATGCAGGCTTCTGCAAAACAAAATCTTTTAATTTTGATAAGATAAAATTGTAACAGAGTAAAATGCTGGGTCTCTCTGACCCTGTCTTGTTGGGGCCTGCTTTGTTCGCATGGCCTTCAGGCTAAAACTCCTGCTTAGTCTTGCCTATAGACATGCTAATCATTACAGGAATTCTGCCTGGGACTTGAGTTGTTACCAGCCCCTCCCATATTCCCTTCCCTTGATTAAATACAAGCCCAAACTTTGTGTATGCCAGTTTAAGATGAATTTGAAGAAACTCTGAGGCCTCCAACTTCTGGATTAGGTGACTTCTCAATCAATAAATATTTCCTTACTCCAAACTTTGACATTTTGAATATTGGCCTCTGTAATGTCAGGCATACAAACTTTTGGGTCAGTAACAGAATTTGCACATTTTTCCCTTTATGCGTTTTTCCTATTGGTATCATATTTAAGAACTCTTTGCCTAGCCCTAGATCCCAAACATTTTCTATTTTTTTCTAGAAGTTTTACAACTTTATATTTTACATTTAATTCCAAAATTAATTTAAGTTAACTTTTGTACAAGATGTGAGGTTCAGGTTGAGGGGGGTTTCTTTTTTTTGTTTGTTTGTTTTTGTTTGTTGGGGTTTTTGTTTTGTTTTGTTTTGTTTTTGCCAATGGATCTCCGATTGCTTCAACACCATTTGTTGTAAAGGCTAGGATTTCATTTATATGTGGAATCTAATGAACAAAATAAACTAACAAAAAATAGAGGCAGACTCATAGGTACTGCCTGACAGCTATCAGAGGAGAGGAGGTTGGGAGCCTGGGTGAAAAAGGTGAAGGGATTAAGCAAAAATAATAATAATACAATAGTATGGTGATTACCAGAGGGAAAACAGGGTGGAGGAAAGTAGAAGATGGTAAAGGGAGGATAAATAGTGATGGAAAAAGATTTGACTTGGGGTGGCAAACACACAGTACAGTATACAGATGATGTGTTAACAAGTTTACACCTGAAACTAACAGGGACTCAAGAGTTGGAAAATTTTAGCTTAAATTTTAGTAATGCATATGTTAAAGCTATTGTTTCAGAAACTGCAGATAAAGCCCACCACTCCCAAGAGAGATAGACGACCTCCTGACCCTCCTGCTGCACCACTAAAGATTATCACCTGGGGAACAAGTGGAGGCATCTGGGCCATTGTGTTCCTGGGAGAGACAGATGATTGACCTCCTGTCCCTAGGAACAGGTAACTGCCCAAGGCAAGAATACTGCAGTTTTTAATCTAATTTTCCCTGAATTTCAAAACCCCTTGCCGCACTTTGTTCTCTGTTATAAAGATGCTGGCTTGGAAGAAAATGTAAGACGGTCCAATTAGGGTTTGAACCTGATGTCTTCTCAGATCGCCGACCATCTGAATAAAGTGCCCATACACATTCAATCCCTGTCTCTGCTTATTGGGTTCAGTACGTGACAGGCAGCATGAATGCTGGTCTTTCCCGGTTTCAAAACCTATAAAATTTTGTTATAGGAGAAACTCAGTTCTTCTTGATGACACAATAAAAAATTACTAATCAGAAAGCCAATAGAATTTCTAATAGACTTTCTAGCTAATAAGCATGAAAGCAGTGTTTATTAGTGATACATTCTCATGGAAGAGAATGAGCCTAGCTAAGGGAAGAGGGGGTGGGCGTGAAAGGCATAGGTTCAGGGCAGGGCAAGGTAAGGGCAGCAAGAGCATCAGGTCCTTTGTCCTGAGGATTTATATACTTGGTGGGATGGGAGTGAAAGAGTTACATATTGATTGGTGGGTAAAGATGGTGCCAGCTTCCCCAGAAGGACATGACTACACAAACATAGGTATGTGTAGCGGTCTGTTAGCCCAAATCCTTATCTTGCTCCAGACCCCATTCGTTTGGTTTGTTGCAAAACAGATATGGGACAGGAGGCAATTAATTAGAGTTGGGGCAGTTACCCAAAGTTATTTATGGGCTCTTTCTATAAGCATCAGGGACTCCCTCCTAAAACAGATAGAGACCAGAAGCAGGCAATTAACCGAAGTTGTTTTATGGCGTTCTTCTTTGGGCATGGTGGACCCCCTCCTCTTCTCTCTTCCAGGCCTTGGGATGAGTATGCAATCTTAAAGGCTTTCTTTCCCAGATAGTGGGAACAATACATACAGAAGAATTTCAAGGGCTCCCCTCCTCCTGTGCTAGTAATGGTGTTTCTTGTGATATTCAGAACACACAACAATCTTATTGGACCAGGCTCAGGACTGCCAAGTTAGTGGGTGAGACATGTCTCCCTCCTCCTTCCTGTTTCGGTTTCCTATCTATCTTAACTAACAATTTTATTAACCAATGTCACCCCAATAAATTCAATTAAATGAATAAAAATAGAAAAAAGAAAAGCCTATCCTGCACTAACAGGCTTTCGCACTTTTGTCAAAAATTGGCTGAGCCTATCTATGTGGGTCTGTTTCCATGTTCTCCATTTTATCCATTGATCTCTTCCTGTGTTTCTATCTCTTTGACATACCACACTGTCTTGATTACTGTAGCTATATAGTTAGACTTAAATATTATATACAGTGATTCCTCCCACTTTACTCTTTTTTGTCAAGTTTAGTTTAGCTATTCTAGGGCCCGTGTAGAATTTCTGTAGAAATTGTAAAATAAGCTTGTCTATGGCTACAAACAACCTTGCTAACATTATGATAGAAACTTTCAGTCCTTTCCTCTGAAATTCAACTCTTAGCTCCAGAAGAGAAAAGTTCACAGAGGTGAGAAGCATCACATCACAGGGAAGTTTACTCTGAGTCTGGAGCTTAGAGATCTGGATTCAAATCCTAATTTTGCCAGTTAATAGC
This sequence comes from Carollia perspicillata, assembly GCA_004027735.1. NCBI lineage: Eukaryota > Metazoa > Chordata > Mammalia > Chiroptera > Phyllostomidae > Carollia > Carollia perspicillata. Next base: position 33,800 of record PVKM010001254.1, on the reverse strand, counting down.
TGTAGACCTTTAGCAAGTCACTTAATTCTCTAAACCCCAGGTTCTTCATCTGTGAAATGAAGATATCAATGTCTAAATGGGATAATTAGATGGTTAGGCATTGACTCCCTGGCACATAATAGTTTGTCAATGATGGTAACCATTTGGATTATAGAGAAACAAGTATACTGGAGTAGAATTAGGAAAATTTTAGAAAAACAGTTACATATAATGTTGGGAGCAGGGCACAATGTCTGCCATCATTTACCCTTGCTGGGGTTTTTCTTCATGTTATTGGATACAATTAATAATAGGTATCACTGTGAGACACCAAGAGGATCGTTCAAAGACATTCTCATTGTTAGTTATTAACTTATTAAATGAAACAGCCATTAGTGCTCTGCAGGCCTCTGCAGGAGTGGTGCACTCATTAGCCACCTGGGCTGCATACAACATTTCACCCCGCCTCCTCAGGCAGCTCACAGAACACCTCAACTCTTACCCCTAATTGTCCAGCTGCTCTTCAAAATATCCAATCTTGCTTCTTTTGAGCTAACTAGGTCCTTAACAGGGTATAAATAAGGCAAGTCCACATTTTGGTGATGATGCCAGAAAATTAATTGGCTGGGAGAAGAATAATCAACAAATGCAACAATAAGCAACAAATGCATGAAATGCAGTCCTGCACTTGACTTTCAACCTTGCATTCTTTGAAAAAAAAAAAGAAAGCATCAAACTGATCTGACACTGGCTTTTAAACATTCATGACTGTGAGCCACAGTGAGAGATATTTTTATATTGTGATCCAGTACACACACACATATATAACTAAAGCAAAAGTTTAATAATTTTTTTACTCTCTGTGATGCATGCTGATGTCCCTCCTGTCTATTTTGTCACTGTTATTTTTTTAAAGACTTTATTTATTTATTTTTAGAGAGGGAAGGGAGGGAGAAAGAGAGGGAGAGGAACATCAATGCCAGAGAGAAACTTGAGAAACATCTATCAGTTGCCTCTCGCGTGCACCTCTACCAGGGACATGGCCTGCAACCCAGGCATGTGCCCTGAGAAATGAGACCAGTGACCTTTTGCTTTGCAGGACGACACGCAGCCAACTGAGCCATAGCCATCAGGAAATTGCTGTTATTTTTCAATGCTAGATGCCACCCCCAATGCCATGTCCCACTAATGGGTCATGAGTAAGCCATGATATGGCCTCAACCACAGAGTCATATAGGCCCAGAGAAAACTGCTGCTAGGCAGCTGGGAACCACAGAGGGAAGCCCTCCACAGGCCTCCCTGCAGCTTGGTGTTTCCATCAGTCTAGCTGCGAACAAAGGCTCTCTTTTTCTCCTTTCAGCATCACAGTTGTAAAAGTCAGCAACATTTCAAGGAAACTCCTCTGAAAATTGCAAATGTTTGTTTGAGTGCTTCTAAATTTTCTCTGCCTGGAACACAAATAGAAGGAATATGAGTAACATTAATTCAGCAACTGAAGTTGGCCAGGCACACTGTGGAGGGGGCCATGTTTCAGTCCAGCCTTGCATCCCAGGCCACAGGGAGACAGATGCCAAAGTGAGACCAGGGGCTGGTCAGGAGTCCTCAAATCAGTCCAGCCCCTGTGTGTGAGTACAGGGTGAGGAGCAGAGATCTAGCTGATTGCTGCTTAAAATATAAAAATACTACTTCCCCGGTATGATGGCATGACTCCTGTCCCCCATGGCCTTTCTTTATTTTTTTAAGATTGTATTTATTTATTTATTTTAGAGAGACAGGGAGAGAAATATCGATGTGCGAGAGATACAACCATGGGTTGCCTCTCGCATGTCCCCTACTGGGGACCTAGCCCACAACCCAGGCATGGGAATCGAACCAGCGACCCCTTGGTTCACAGGCTGGCACTCAATCCACTCAGCCACACCAGTCAGGGTGCACTTGGCCTTTTTTGGCCACACTGGCCACAAGGCTATGCAAGGCCCCTCAGCCCACATCACCCAGGAGAGCCAGTAGGTGCAGAGATACTCCCTGGCTAACAGAGAGAATAGGGTAGAGCTGAACCTCTCAAACTTCTGGAACCCGAAAACTTATTTTGTATCTTCCTGCCTTTTGGGGTGGAGACTTGAGTGGACATCCAGAAAAGACTGTCGTCTGCTCTGTGAAGTCACTGGACCTGGTGCAAATAGAAACACAGGGTGTACCCTTCACTCTTGGAGAGGAAACCTGAACACAATCTCAGAAGGGGAAGTGAAGTGTCCTGTTTGATAACAGAAAAAGGGAATAGCTTTCCAGATAAAAACAAACAAAACATTGATCATACATGTAACACTTAAAAAGGAGAGGGAATTGCTGTATCTTTTACCAGAGCTGCGGCTCCCAATTCCCCAGACATTGGAGCTTTTTGGAAAAACATGGTTGACTGCGCAACTGTTGGCTACCTGGTGTCCCCAGAACTAGTGTTTGTTCTTTTGGAGCTCTGAGCAGCAGTTTTCAGGCACTGTGAGTCAGGGTGAAGAAGGGACTGGCAAGCAGGCAGGCATAGTGACCCCTTTGGCTCTAACGGACCCCAGTATGGGCCTGTATGTGACATCATATGGGGAATGCTACAGAGGGAAAGACCAGCTCTGTTCCCTGTGGGGCTGGAGAGGTGGGCCTGAGACTGGGGAACAGGAAAAAATCCTCCCTGGGGGTTTGCTCTCTGAAACACAGGGAGACCTGGGCATTCCCACTGCTTGTGCTTGGGGAGGGAGTTAAACCAGCCCAGCCACAGGGGCCCTTATAGGGGTTGGGGTCTGGGGGTTATGCCAAGAGCCACATCCAGCAGTAATCAGAGGGGCAACTTACCCTTTGGAAAAGTCTCCGTCGCTTCTCAGCTGGTGTGCTCTTCTGTATTGTGATGGGCTGAGGGGATGGGCAGGCCTAAGCTGTCCTTGGGCCAGAGGATCAAAAGGGAGAGTAGGGTCCCCTCCCTGGAAGTTGAGGTGAAAACAGCAGAGGGGACCAACAGCCAAGGACAGCAGTGCCCAGCAGACAGTGTCCTCTGGAGGGCAGCATTGTGGTGGCCTGACAAAGGTAGGTGGACAAGAAGGCTGTTGACTCTCCTTGTGAAATCACAGCAAACAGACAGACCTTTTAGAAACAGCCAGGGGGCTTTATGACAGGGAATTTCTCAAAGATCAAGCTTCTGGGGATTTGAGTCTTGTGTGAAAAACAGTTTTTTAAGGGGGAAATATGAACCTTTTGTCTACATTTTCTCTTCCCTTGCTTGAAGGAACCAATACAATGAGGCTGTGGCATTCTCATTGGCTGAAGCATACGCTGCATTCAAAGCCTAGTTAGGGTGCTGGAAAGAGAAAAGGACTGTGACTAGTGGCCTGCTCACCAGATTTCCCCCTCAAGTTCCTATTTCTTCTGACAGTTCTGAGAAGTCCAGGCTTCCTTCTATCAGGTGAGCTGCCTATAGCCACTGGTGCTTTGGAGCATTGCTAGTGTTCATCAGTATTCCCACTTCTCTCCTTCTGGGCACATGGGAGGACCACACCTTCCTGCCTTGGTGAAGCTGTGTGGTCATGTGATATTTTTGGCCAATCAAATGTGACAAGTAATATGTGTCATATCTGGGTGGAAGAATTTAATAGTAACACATGGATCTGCCAAGGTCTCCTTCTCTGTTGCAGCAAACCATAGAGCCCATGTTAGAATAACAATGTCCTAAAATGGCAGCTCCTTCATCAGTCTGTACCCAATGACCAGAGCCCCCCATAATAAGCCCACATTGGACATGGCCCATAAGCAAGAAATATCCCTCAGTAAGTCACTGAAGATTGGGGGTTATTTGTTACCACAGCAAAACATGGTCCATCCTGACAGGTACATAGTTTTGCTTAGCAAAATCCATAGTGCCTTACTATTTCCTTACTATTATTCACTAAGGTGCTAATTAGCCAGTGATGGGGTGAAAAACTTAATGAACTCAAAACTGGGAACTCTTCACTCCCTTTTCTCTCATGAGCAAGCCCATAATGGCCACAATTCACTGAGAACTCATTCCAGGCAACTCTGGATCTGTTTGACAGTTAACTCCCACGTTCCCAGAATTCTACTGGGCTGGGTAGCTCTATAAAAATCTGTCTCCCCAGGGGCTATTTCAGTGTTGATATTTGTTCAAAAACATTCAGCCAAACAAATGTCCCTTAAAAAGCTAGCCATCTAACCACCCAGGCAGAACTGGAGCAGCATTTTGAGGCTGGCTCTCAGGAACCAGCTCCAAATGAAAGGAAGAACATTCCTCCCAAGGTGGCATCCTGTTCCTCAGTAACTCAGGCTGCATGTCTGCTGTGGGCTTCCATGGTTACCAAGAGATCTGGTCTCCACAATTCTCGTGATTCTCACTCAGTTACCATGGCCACAGCACACAGTTTGAACAAACATTTCTGACCTCATTTGGGTCTCACATTTGAAAAGTAAGACATTTGGAGCATGAATTCATTTTGAAACATAAAAATCAATTGAGAGATTTAGAATTTTGAAGTACCATGATCAAACGAACACAAGCTGTGCCCTAGGAACCTCATTTTTCCACCCACAGGAAAAAGAATGACTGCGTTAAAGATCATTTAGAATACTGTTGAGGTTTCCATATAGAGTATAGTTTAAATAATAGTATCCTATTGATGAGAAAGTTCCTGATCTTGAAATAATGGTATTATGGATAAGAGAATGGCCTTGTTCTTAGGAAATACATCCTGAGGTATTTAGGGGTGAAAGGTAGTGATGTTTGCAACAAACTCAAACTGTTAGTATGAAATAATAATGATACAGAGAGCAAGAAAAAGCAAATATAATAGTAAAATGTTAACAACTGGAAAACCTAGGTGAACGGCCAAAGTGTTTATTCTATTCTTTTTTAATCTTTTCTGTAGGTTAGAGATTTTTCAAAATAAGAAGTTTTTTTTTAAATCATGCATGTTCCAGATTAGTGACTTTCAAACTTTTTTAATGCTAACCCACAATAAAATATAGATTGTATTATGCAATCCAGACACACACATATATATGATCTGAACAAATGCATACAAATTAAATAAAAAGTTTCAGAAAACAATGTGTACTCCTATAAAATTACAGGTGATGCTCTATGAATTTTACATTCCATCTTGTTTTTGTAAATGGTGGTTAGGACTCATATTGAGTTAATGACCACTAATGGTCACAACCTATTTTAACACACCTGCTCCCAGTGGTCCTTTCTGCAACATTTCTAATACATAATATTACCTTAGAGACACACAAGAAGTATTGTCACCAGGAAGAACTGACAACTCTATGCACCTTGAATCTGGGTGAGCTTTGAAAACCCAACAGCTTTTATAACAACAGTAGGAAATTCCACTGGCATAAAAATGAAATTAGGGAGTACACAGAAGTCACATCTATAGTAATTTTTTAAAGTTTTCTTAAGGAAAAGTTGGATGAAAGAAATGCGCCTTGAGTTTCTTCATGCAATTCTTATTACACTTCCCATTCCTTGGACTAGCATATTTACAGAACTCAAAAATACATATAAATGTATATATGTACATACATACTTTAGTAGGGTATATTCACATTTGTCTATGAAGTTTTGAGCATCCATTTGTTGTATAAATATAAAAATTTGTAGTAGGTGCTTCCCTTTGTAAAATATCAGTATCTTCTTATTTATCTGGGTGATATCTTAGCAAAAACTTCTTTAAAGTTAAAAAAAAGAAAAAGAACAAAGAAAACCCACCTCTTCAAATACACAGAGAGGAATTCAGGACACAAAAATTAGGGATTTCCAGAATGTTGACGAATGCAGTCATCACTACCCGTATATGGAGAACAGCTTGAACAAGTGTTTAGCAGACAGACAGTCTTCGCTCTGACAGTTGGCCAACTCCCTCCCTGGGAAATATCTCAGCCTCCCTCTCCAGCTACTTGCTGTTTCTTTTCTTCTTGGAAGTTAGTCAGCCCCAAAGTGTGCAGTCCATAATAATTTCCACAGCTAATAGGATCATCCAAGCTGGAGACTTCCTGTCCTGCTAACATAGCATTTTTGTGTCTTCTGGACACTCTACACAAAACACTAAGAAAAGATTTGTGGCCTCTCCAGAGATTCACAGTGCATGTTTGCATATTGAAAGACTCTGAAAAGTCCCGTAGTAGAAAAACCTGTTAACTTTTTTTAATCTTAGGATTTCACAAATTTATTTGTCCACAGATATTTCCCCCTCTTTTTTTCCCTGCCCTTCCCTAAAGTTCCTTTCTGCCTAAAGTCACCTCTGGGAATAACTGTGGAGTAAATGAAATGGATCTTTATTTTAACCATCCCCTGACATATCTCAGACTCCAGGAAATGCCACCACCCTTAGGTCTAAGTCCCTCTCCCATCCCCCTTCTCTCCTGTCCTGTCCATCTTCCTGGACCTTAGTGTCCTCAAGCCCCGGGGGAAGAGGACTGTGGTAGAAAACAAAGGGATTGGGTCTTATGAGTTGCCCCATCAGGAGAATTAGCACAGTTCTTAATTCTTAGCCAATAGACTGACTCTAATTCAGACATTGCAGTCCCTGTTTCCTGGGAGATGTGGGGGTTGGGAGGAGGGATGGAGGTGGAGCCCTGAGGCCCTGGGGGCTTCCAATTCCTAGCCTTCTGGTAGGAGGGTCCATGACCATTCTTGCTTCTCTTTTCCAATTGATATCCACGTGACATAAGCAGACATCCATACCCCACTCCCACCCCTGCATGACATTTCCCAGGATTGTCCTCTTCCTAGGGCCATCTCTGGAGGCAAACTGTTCCTTCCACCTTCCACTGGAATTTCACCTCCTGTTCCCATCCTGTTCCCCTCTTTCCCAACCATGAACACCTTCCAGCCCAATTAAGTATATTATCCCCCACTGGCCAAGGCAGTTTGGGCCACCCCAGTGTGGCAGGGTCAGCATGTCTGTAGGATAAATACCACGTGCTGGGCCACACTGAGCAGGAGACTAGAGCCAAAGAGAAATAAGGTGTTGTGGCCTGAGCTTCCCACCCCAACAGAGGGAAGGATATCAAACAGTGAGGAATTGGCTGGCCCTGTGGTGGTGTTGATTGACTCCTCCACTGGGGCCATCGGAGCCAGCAGCTTGGAGAGAAGACTGCTGAACCTGCTCACGGTAGTAGCCACTGGCTCTGAAGATGGGCCTGGGCTGGATGCAGTGAGGTTCAGATCCTCAGGGTCCATACAGAGGCCATCAGAGGAGTGCCCAAAGGCCACCTGGCTGAGATCCAGGCCAGCCACAGAGCCTGGAGAGGCACAAGGCACATCAGTGACATGCCCAAAGCTCTCCATCCAGTCTTGAAGCCACTCCAGGCCGCAGTCACAGCGCCACGGGTTGCGGAAAAGAAAGAGGCGGCCCAGGAAGAAGCCAGGCTGGAAGGCGGCCCAGGTGAGCATGGTGAGGTGGTTGCCATTTAGGTGTAGAGCGAGGAGGCCTGAGAGGTTCTGGAAGGCACCCTCCTCCACAAAGGCGATGCTGTTGCGATCCAGGTAGAGCAGCTCGAGCTCAGCCAGGTTGGCAAACCATGCGCGTGCCACGTGGCCCAGGGAGTTTCCACCCAGGTTGAGAGTGTGTAGGCGGCGCAGGCCACGGAAGGCATCAGCAGGCAGCTCGGCTAGCAAGTTGTCATTGAGCAGTAGGTACTCCAGAGCACTGCAGTCGCGGAAGGCACCAGCGTGCACCAAGCGGACTCGGTTAGCCTGCAGGCTCAGTGAGCGCAGGCGCCTCAGGCCCTGCAAGGAGCTGGAGGCCACTGCTTCGATGCGGCTGCGCTCCAGGTGAGCGTGTGTCAGGTTGGCCAGGCCACGCAGCGCACCCGGCACACGGCGGAACAGGTTATCGAAGGCGGTAAGCTCGTGCAGGGCAGGAAGCTCAGCCAGAAGGCGCTCGGGCACGCTAAAGAGGCGGCAGGCTGTCAGGTCCAGGCGGCGCAGGCGGCCCAGCGCGGTGAAGGTGCGCGCATGCAGGTAGCGTAGTTCGCCGTTGTGTGCCAGGCGTAACTCTGCCAGGCGCGGCAGGCCCTTGAAGGCGCCGGGAGTGATGAAGGAGAGATTGTTGTGACGTAGGGACAAGCGGCGTAGCGACGGCAGTGTGCCAAAGGCCCGCTCGCCCAGGAAGCGCAGGCCGTTCCGGTCCAGATCAATGGAGGCCGCCTCACACGGGAATTCGGCCGGCACCTGCAGGAGACCAGCACGGTCGCAGCGCACTAAGCAGCCACGCTCCAAGCTGCTGCAGGAGCAGGCCTCCGGGCAGGTGCTCTTGCAGGCTTTCTCCGCCCAGGCGCTGGGCAGGCTGAGGACCACCACTTGGGCGGGGTTTAGGAAGTGGGAGAAAAGACAGAACAATGAGCGATCATCAACCACAAGGTCACTGAAGGTAAAATCCTACCTGTCTGCATGGCAGGATGCAGCCCTCCACCAAGTGCTCATACCTTCTGCGTAGCAGCATCTTCCAAATGGTCTCTTTCGGCTTCTTAGGCCTTGCACAGGATTCCCTACACCCTTACGTCCCAGTTATCTTAGTCAGCAAAACGCAGCTGGAATCCCAGCATCTGACCCCATTCTATTCCCCCCTGCCTATATCATTTATGCTCCCCTAGAATTTGACCTAGAGGGTGTGTTGTCTGCATGTGTAGGGGTCCTCAAAGGCATCAATGTGGCCCACACTCTAGGTCTACACTGCCCAATCTAGCCACATGCAGCTCTCAAGCACGTGAAATGTGGCTAACCCAAATTGAGATGCACTGTAAGTAAACAATACAGACCATATCTTAAAGACTTAGTACCAAGAAAAGACAAAATATCTCGTCCATTTTTATACTGATTACATGTTAAAATATTTTAGATATAGTTGATTAAAATATTAAAATTAATGTCAACTGTTTCTTTTTACCTTTTTAATGAGGCTACTTGGAAATATAAATATATGTGGTTTGCAATATATTTCTATGGGTGGCACTGTAATAGTACCTCCCACCATAAGAATTCAATTCCTGGAAACCCCCATTGAATAAATTAAGCATCATAAAGAAGGGAGAATTAGAGAACAGGAGGTTGGAAATGAAAAAGCCTATCAATTTTTTTGCTTTAACAGTCACTAAAATTAAGCCATAAAGACAGCATACTAAATAAACCATCAATGACCTTCTTGCACATCTCAAAAGAATGATTGTGGATACTGTGCAGTTAATTTCCATTCACCAGCCCTTGCTCTCTATATCATCATGGGAAAGAATGGTGCCTATAAATTAATTTTCTTCTGATCATTTGAATAGAGGATCAGATAAAGACTTCAAAAGCCCTTGTTGCAGAGGCTTGACTTAGCTTTTCCCTGTCCCTAAGAACTGTGAACTAGACACCAAATTTACAGCAAGGTTCTTGGACCCTGTGCTGAGCTTGGCTATAAGCAGGGCAGCTGCTGACCTGGAGAAATACCAGTTTGAGAAACACAGCCAAGAATATAACCTTAAGTCCAGGTGTCAGCTGGACATATGTGGAACTTTTTTCTATCAGCTCTTCCAACTGGGTCAAGTAGAAGGCATCAGGTTTCTTTACAAATAGTCCTTAATTCTACTCTCTTCTCCTTTCTAATTAACAGAAGTGCACTCTCAACCATATGACTCATGTTTCTGCTCCACAATAGCTAACATTGTTCCAGGCACACTGTGTGGCTCAGTAAATGTTTACAGAATTAAATGGAATTAATGCCTTCCTCTCTAATGATTCCTGACAGAGGATGTCATGTATTATTTTTAAAAAAACTCTTTGTCAGGGAATTCGAGGGATTATGACATACAGGATTAAACCAATTTGTTTGTATAATGTAAGAGATCAAAAATGTAGCTGCCAATTTTTTAAAACATGCAAGAGGAGTGAAGTTTTTTTATTGTATATCCTTTTTACATTTTAAAGCTTGAACCATGTCAATGTAATGCCTATTTCAGAAAGTAAATTAAAGTTTATTTTAATCTTTAAACACTCAAGATGTTGTCACTATTAGAGATCTGTTTTCAGCCTCTGAAACTTTGACAGCCATCACAAATAACTAATTTACTGGATTATTAAGTGAAATTTATCTTTTAAAGATTTTATTTATTTATTTATTTTTAGAGATGGAGGAGGGAGGGAGAAATGGAACAAGAGAAACATCAGTGCAAGAAAGAAACATCATTGGTTGCCTCTTGCACACACCTCAACCAGGGATGGAACTTGCAACCCAGGCACATGCCCTGATGGAGAATCAAACTGGCAACATGTTGCTTCACAGAATGACATCCAGCCAACTGAACTATGCCTGTCAGGGTTATTTAGTAAAATCAAGCAAATTCTCAGAACAGACAAGCAAACTCCAGTATTGGCTTACCTAATATGAAGACTAACTACCTGCCTAATAACCCAGAGATGAGGGCACTAAAACAAATTTTTAAATAATAATAATAATAATAACATATTCGGGTGAGTTCTGCTTGAATAAATGACCGTGTAGTTTGTATTGGACTAATATTCCTGCCAATAGCTAGTGTAAACTATGGGGGAAAATATTTTTTAAAAAATTTTGCAGGCACTGGAAAGCAACCTAAATAGGCAATCAGAGCAGATACAACCCTTAAAAGAAGAGAAGCAAACTAGGTGAGAGCCACATTTGACTAGTGTTTCCTCTTGGCATTTTCAAGTCCACACTGTACACAGGGAATAGAGCTCAAACAGAAAGCAAGTCCTATTGGACTGACAAGTTAAAGATCAGAGTATTCAGCTGCTGCAATGGCTGGAAATTGAGGAGGGATAACATGGAAAAGAGGAGTCCTAAAGTGCATATCATATGTGTGCGGTGACTCCAAGGAGCCAAGAACTAAAGGCTAAAAGAGCTAAACAGAGATTTCAGTAATTTCCTAGTAATGGGAGAGAGATTAAAAGTTCAAGGTCCACACAGTTAAAAGAGCTTGTACAAATACCTGGAGCTTTCCATTGAAACCTGAGAGGGTCACACCTTTGGAGTAAAGACCTTTTCCCAGGACAAAGGGTAAAACTAAATTAGGCCTATCCTAACAAAGCCTAAAACTAAGCCTCTAAACATCAAAGTGATTTGCCAGTAATTTAACTAAATGCCAGAACAAAATTCAATACTCTTCAAAGGAGGAGAAGAGAATCTAGAGTTTCCATAACTACCACCTATGATATTCAGTATACAGTCAAATAATATTAGACATATGGAGCAGTAAAACATGACACTTATCAAAGGGGGAAAAATAGTTAACTGGAGCAAACCCAGAGACAGCCCAGATGTTGAAATTACCAAAAAAGGATTTATTATAAATATATTAAGGAATTTATAGGAAAAATACACAGAATGGGTGAAGACATGAGAATGTGAATTTTAGAAGAGGTATGGAAACTCTAAAAATGAACCCAGTTCTTAGTACTGAAATAATAGAATATCTGAAATTTTGTTTAAAAATCATTGAATTAAAAAAACCCAGCAGATTAGATACAGCAGAGGAAAAGATTAATGAATTTGAAGAGAGGGCAATAGAAATTACCCAAAATGAAGCACAGAGAGAAAACAGATTGGAAAAAATATGATCAAGGCTTTAATGACCTGTGGGATAATATCAAGCAATTAGATTTACATGCATGTATTTGGAGTTCCATAAGAGAGAAGAGAGAACATGGCAGAAAGATAATTAAAGACGATTTCCAAAATGGAATTTAAAACAAGCTCAGCAAACCCAAACTAATTTCTCTCTCTCTCTCTCTTTCACACACACACACACACACACACACACACATACACACCCTAGGCACATCATAGTCAAACTACCGAAAACCACATAAAGAGAAAATTTTTAAAGCATCCAAAGAAAACAGATACGTTACATAGAGTAAACAACAATAAAAATGATGACTGACCTCTTACCAGAAACAACAGAAGCCATAAGAAAATAGAATTACTGGTACATCTTTTGAAGTGCTGAAAGAAAAGTGAAACCTACAATTTTATAGCCAATGAAAATATCTTCGCAAGTGAAGTAAAATAGAAATACTTTCAGGTTAACAAAATTTAAGAAAATTCATCTCTAGCCGATCTCCTGTACAAGAAATTAAGACATTATTTAGCCTGAAAGAAAATGATACTAGATGAAAATCAGATCTATAGGAAGGGATGAAGAGCAATGCAAATAGCAAATATGTCACTAAATAGAAGACTCATCTTCTCACCTTAATTGCTTAATAGACAAGTTACTGTTTAAAGCAAAAATAATAATGTATTGTGGAGTTTATAATATATGTAAATGAAAAATATTATAATAATAACATAAAGAATGAAAAGGGAGGTAAACTGAACTGTACTGTTATAAGGATATTACATTATTCATGAAGCAGTATAAAATTAAATCAAGGTAAACCACACAGGTAAACAAGAACAGAATCACAGAAATGGAGATCACATGGAGGGTTATCAGTGGGGATGGGGAAAGGGAAGAATGGGGGAAAAGGTGCAGGGAATAAGAAGCATAGATGGTAGGCACAAAATAGACAGGGGGAGGGCAAGAATAGTATGGAAAATAGAAAAGCCAAAGAACTTATATGTACGACCCATGGATAGGAACTAAGTTGGGGAAATGATGTGGAAGGCAGGGTACAGAGTGGAGGTGAATAAAGGGGAGAAAAAAAATGGGACAACTGTAATAGTATAATCAATAAAATATACTTAAAAACATAGATGTGCAGGATTGATTGATTTTGTGTGTGTGTGTGTGTGTGTGTGTGTGTGTGTGTGTGTGTATAAAACTCTCCAAACAATAATGATGGTGACAGAAGGAAACTTGACTTTGGGTAGTGAGCATACAACACAATGCGATATACACATGACATTACAGAATTGTACCCTTGAAACTCATATAATCTAATTAACCATAGTTACCCAAATAAATTTAATAAATATTTTAAAACCAATTCTATAGTAACATAATAGACAACCCAATTAATAAATAGGCAAAATGTTTGAAGAAACACTTTACCAAAAAAGAGATACAAAAACTAAATAAACACATAAAAAGTTGGCCAACATCATTAGTTGTTAGGGAAATGAAAACTAAAATAGCCACCTATTAAAATTAGAAAGACTGATCATACCAAGTATTAAAGAGCATATGGAACAACTGGGACTTTCTTACTGCACTGCTGTTGGGAATGTAAAATGGTACAGCCTCTTGGAAACAATGTGGCGGTTTCTTTAAAAGTGAAACATATACCTACCTTGCGACCCACCCATTTACTCCTAGGGAAATAAAAGCATATATCCATACAAAAGACTTGGCATGAATGTTCACAGCAGCTTTATTCATAAAAACCCAAAATTGGAAACAACACAAACACCCATCAAGAGTTGAATGGGTAAATAAATTATGACTATCCATACAATGGAATATTACTCAGTGATAAAAAGGAATGAACTATTGATATGTGCAAAATGGGTGAAGCTCAAGACAATTCTGGTGAAAGAAACCAGATGAAGAACAGTACATACTATGTGATTCCATTTACATAAAATTCTAGAAGCTGAAGATTGGTGGTTGCCTGGGAAGGGTTGGGGAGGCAGGGTAGGGCAGGAGAGAGGGATTATAAAGCGGCATGAATCTTGGGAGTGATGAGTATATTCATTATCTTGATCTTGAGTATGTTGATTGATGGTTTCATGAGGGTTCATTTTAAATGTGTTTGGTTTTCAGTTTGTTATATGTCAAATTATACCTCAATAAACCTGTTTTCTTTTTAGAGAGAGAGGGGTAAAGGGAAGAAGAGAGAGAGGGAGAGAAACAATGATGTAAGAGAGAAAAATCAATCGGTTGCCTCTCACATGCTCCCTGACCGGGAACCAAACCTGCAACCCTTTGTTTTGCGGGGCAATGCCCAAGCAACTGAGCCATGCCACCCAGGGCTCAATAGAGCTGTTTAAGGAAAAAAAGATACCACTAAGGAAAGGAGTACTTTATATGTGGCTTGTGTACAGAATAGAAAAACATCTAAAATGAATAATGAAAGACAACTAAATAAAAATGGGTAAAAGACTTGAACACTGCAAAAGAACATATTAAGTAGCCATTAAGCACATGGAAAGGTGCTTAACATCATTAGCCATTAGGGAAGTGCACTTAAAGCTACAGTGAGATTTCCCTACACACCCAGTAGATTAACTAAAATTTGAAAGACTGACAACTCCAAATGTTGGTGAGAATACAGAACAACTGGATTCTCTTACTTTGTTTGTGGGAGTGGAAAATAGTCCAATAACTTTGGAAAACTTTGGCAGTGTCTATTAAATCTAAACATATGCCTTCCCTATGACTCAGCAATTCCACTCCTAAGTATTTACCCAAGAGAAATGAAAAAAAATGTTTGCATAAAGACTGTACAAGAATGTTCATAGTGGCTTATTCATGATAGATAAAAACTGGAAATTAGCCAACAGTGTAGTACAGAAGCAAATTACAATTTATTTATATATCAGAATACTCCTCAGCAACAAAAAGGAACAAAGAAGTTATGTTGAGAAAGAAACTTAACACAAAAGAATACATACTGTGCAAAAGCATTTCTATGCAGTTCTACAACAAGGTTGCTGGCAATGGCACTGGGAGCTCCAGAGAACAAGGCCTACAGATGGGCTCCAGTGCAAAAGACAGCAAATATCTACAGGACATGGTTTAGGAATGTTATCTGGGTGGTATGAGCTGTATAATGCTACTCAACTTAAATTTTATGGGTTTCATTTGCTCTTATAACAACCAACTTTTAATTAGTGTTTGCTCAAGGCTAACCTTGCTACATACATTATTTCATTTAAGATGACAATCCTGCAAAGTAGTATTCTCTTCTCACAAAAGAAGAAACTAAGGTTCAGGATGGTAAATCAACAACAACCTTTTTTTTTTTGTCTTTCCAGTATACTGTAGCACTCCCCACCCCATACACCTAACCTTTCTGAGGTTCCACCTCTTTGACTGTGAACTGAAGGGCCTGCACTTCCTGACCTTTGCGGGACCTTCTGGCTCCTGTTTTTCCATGGTGTGGCAGTAGCTGTTGCCAACCACCACCTCTAAGAAAAAAACACCTCACCGGGAGCTCCAAGTGTCTCTACCACCTCCTCCCAGCCACAGCTATTTGGGCCGAGGGTGAACATTCGGCCCAAGCAGAGTCAGATTCATTCCTTCCCTGTGAACATGGAACGGACAGTGAAACCATGTGAGAACCAACCTGTATGGCTTCAGGGCTGGAATTTGTACCAAAGCTATATGCAGGTCAAAGCTGTAGGGCAGCAGCAACCAAGGTGTGGGGTCAATGGACATGGCCCTTCCCCTCCCCCTAGCCAGAAGGAATCTGTATTGTTTTGGGAATGGATTGTAACTCCATCCTTATCTCCTTTTGGGAGCAGCTTCTGGTCCTGTGACTGCTTCTTGACCTTTTCTTTCTGCATGTACACAGAGATAATGTAGTTCAGAGTCACATGTAGGACATGTGCCTCCTTTGTCTGGGACCCCGTATAACAAGCCTCAGACTGGAGGAGGTGTGGTCTCTCTCACACAAGCCTGCTGCCATCAGTGCACTCTCCTGTAGTGTGAGTAATAAACACATGTTCACATAATGCTATTCCTCCAAGTATTTTTTCCCTGTAATATCGTGAACACTTAAGCAGCTCCCTCGTTTGGGGCTCCCATGTTACAGAAGGACAAGGTGAGGAAGCTGGTGTGCTGAGAGATTAGAGCCAATGTGAGAAAGACAAAGCTGGAGATCAGGGAGTGTGGGAAGCTGCTAGCCAGCTCTGTAACGCCCTGCCATAGCTGTTTCTGTCACATTTCCCTGTTTTCATTTCAGAAACCCACTCAAACCATCTGCATGGACAAGTAGATTTCTGTTCCTTGTGACAAAACCATGTCTGATAGTAGTGGCCATTTGACACGGTTTCTGGCTCCCCAGAACCTTTTAAGCACTCTTTCTACACTTAGGGAATTTCCTACCTTGTAAATCCTGCCTCCTCCAGGTTGAAACCAGAAACTTTCCCAATTGTCCTTGCAGCTAGGGCCCAAGCACATGACCTAGCTTTGTGGATCACATACACCCAGTGAGACTTGGATTCAGAAGTAGGTGTCAGGCAGTAGCCATTTTCTGGCCAGTATGGTGGCACAGGCACCAGGCTTTCAGGCTGCCATGATGGAATTTCTGATACCCAGCACCCAGCATGATTTCCATGAGCTGTCAGGTGTGTTGCCAGTGGTGGTGGCTGCATGTTCTTTGCTACAACTGCGCCACTACCTGGTTTAGGCATTGTTCCAGGCAGTGGGTTTCCAACTAGAAGACTGGGAACAACTAACATGCATAAATAAACTCCTTGTCAGCCTGGATGACCTATAGTGGGTTCTATGGTTTGCAACTACATTCCTGAGCAACATTCCTTACTCAGCATCCTGAGTAAGGCAATTTCCCTTAATCTCTGGAGTGAGAGACATTATGAACACTGTAAGAGAATCCATTTCCTCCTCCAGGCCCCTCCCCCTTTCCCTGAGGAACTTTGTGAACTCTTTACCTTGAAAGAGAGAACTAAAATTCGAGACCAGGCAGTGCCCCTCAACTAAAAGGAAGCTCCTTACCATTCATTGCCAAGAAACAGAGGAAAGTGAATTCTAAATTGTTTAGGCCATCCCTAATTTTTCCAAATCCAAATGAAAAATGCCTTCTCCTAGAATCAGCAGTGATCATTCCAAAAACAAATCTTGGCTGTCCAGAGCTGAGTTCCATGGGAATACTTTGGCCAGAAAAACATTTACCAAATTAAAATAAAGATCGCAGTTTGTGAGAAGAGAAGGTCAAACATTGGCAGTTCTTAGCAATTCCTGTTCTCACACCAGTATTTTTGGAAAGGATCCATGTGAAAATCTGAAAAGGCTGTTCAGTGCTTTTATTCCCAGTCTGAGGTACAGAGGGGAGATGAGAAACTCAGCAGGACTAGCCACAGCTCAGCCAGCCTCTGTCATTGCTCCAGGATTCACATGTGGGGCTTTTTCCAGAGCATTCAGTCTAGAAACATTCATCCTAAGGGTGTGGCCTCTTACTCTAGTTCTCTCACAAACTCCCATGACACTGCCTTTCATCCCTACTCTTTCAGACTGCTTTCATTTGTGTTCTTGTTTTTCATCTCAGACAACCTTCCTGCATCTCAGTTTCCTTATCTATAAAAGGTGAGACAATTATGAGGAACAGATGAGTTGGAATGCCTGCAACAGCTGTGAAAGCATTGAGCAAAGCTAAGAATAGGCTCTATGAGCCACTGTTGTCACAGCATTAAATCTCACCAAGGGACCGGTCCTTCAAGGACCATGTGGAAATCTGCCCTAGTGTAGAAAGCCAGATACCATATATAAGAATACTGAAGTTATGCCCTGGCTGGTGTAGCTCAGTGGATTGAGCACGGGCCTGTGAAGCAAGGGGTTGCTGGTTCGATTCCCAGTCAGGGCGCATGCCTGGGTTGCGGGCCGGGTCCCCGGTAGGGGACACATAAGAAGCAGCCACACGTTGATGTTTCTCTCCCTCTCTTTCTCCTTCTCATCCCCTCTCTCTAAAAATAAATAAATAAAATACTTTAAAAAAAAAGAATACTGAAGTTATTACTACAAGGGAACTGCAAGGAGGAGTCTAGAATAGTTCTCTATGTGAGTTGCACATGAGAACCACCTGAGGAACTTTTTACAGAATATTTTATTTATTTTTAGAGAGAAGGGAAAGGAGGGAGAAACAAGGGGACACAAATATCAATGTGAGAGGGAAACACCGATCAGTTGCCTCTTGCACATGCCCCAACTGGGAATTGAACCAGTGACCAGCTGACCATTTGTGAGCTGCTAGAGTGGACAACACTCTATCAACTGAGCCACACTGGCCAGGGCCACCTCAGGAACTTTTAACCAACTGACAACTCACAATGCCCAAGATATACACCTGACCAATTACATCAGAATCTTCAGCAGTGGAACTGGGCATTGGTCCTGTTAAAGCTATGCAGGTGATTCCAACATACAACCCGAATCAAAAACAAGGGTCTTAGTGGGTCAGCTTTATAAAAATGGGATTCATCTGTGTGGTATAAAATGTTACAAGGTGTAACATGGAATCAGCATATGACCCAGAAGTTCCACTCTGATATATGTACCCAAGGAAATTAAAGCAGGTATTCTAACAAATACTTCTATACAAATGTTTATAGCAGCACTATTCACAATAGCCCAAAGATGGAAACAATAAATGTCCATCTACAGATGAGTGGATAAACAAAATGTGTTGCATCCACATAGTGGAATATTACTCTGCCATAAAAAGGAACAAAGTACTGGCACATGCTACCACGTGGACGAACCTAAAAAGCATTATGCTATGTGAAAGCAACCAGAATACCAGGCCATATATTGCATGATTCCATTTTATATGAAATGTCCAGAAAAGGCAAATGCATAGAGATAGAAAATAAATTAGTAGATTAGGGAAGAGTGAGGCATGATGGCTTAATAGGTACACAGTTAAAGAAATGCTGTCCTTCCACATTTAGTTCAGTGGATTGAGTGTCAGGCTGCGAACTTAAAGATCACTGGTCTGATTCCCAGTCAGGGCACAGGCCAGGGTTGCGGGCCAGGTCCCCAGTAGGGGGCGTGCGAGAGGCAATCACACATTGATGTTTCTCTAACACATCCAAGTATTTCTCCCTCTCTTTCTCCCTCCCTTCCCC
Organism: Carollia perspicillata; assembly: GCA_004027735.1. Classification (NCBI taxonomy): domain Eukaryota; kingdom Metazoa; phylum Chordata; class Mammalia; order Chiroptera; family Phyllostomidae; genus Carollia; species Carollia perspicillata. Next base: position 14,994 of record PVKM010001254.1, on the reverse strand, counting down.
TCTCTCTAAAAATAAATAAATAAAATATTTTTTAAAAAAGAAATGGACTTCTGGCCGATATGGAGGTATACATAGATACACTTTGCCTCCTCACACAACCAAAAGAAGGACAACAACAAATTTAAAAACAAAAAATAAACAGAACTGACAGAAAATTGAACTGTATGGAAGTCCAACAACCAAAGTTAAAGAAGAAACAGTCATTCATACTGGGAAGGAGGGATGGAGATGGGCAGCCGGGGTGGAGGGGACGCATGGCAAAGCTGCAGCTGGAGGACTGGGCAGGCAAGGCATCAGCTGGCAGTCCAACATTTGTGTGTGGATAAACCAGGAAGAACCACTGGGGAGTGTCACAGACTGCACAACCCAGAGTTCCAGCATGGGGAAATAAAGCCTCAAACTTCCAGCCTTACAAGAGAGTTTGCTGGAGAGACCCACATGGTCCTAGAATGTACACAAACCCACCCACCCAGGAATCAGCACTAGAAGGGCCCAATTTGCTTGTGGGTAGTGAGGGAAGTGACTGAAAGCTGGCTAAGAGCCAAGCAAGTGGCATTGCTCCCTCTCAGACCCCTCCCCCACATATAGCACCACAACACAGAGACATGTGTTGCCCTGCCCTATTGAATACCTAAGGCTCCAGCCCTTACCACAAAACAGGTGCGCCGAGACAAAGAAGTATGGCCCAAATGAAAGAACAGATCAAAACTCAAAAAATACAACTAAGCAATGATGAGATAGCCAACCTATCAGATGCACAGTTCAAAACACTAGTAGTCAGGATGCTCACAGAAATGGTTGAGTATGGTCACAAAATAGAGGAAGAAGTAAAGGCTATGGTAAGTGGAATAAAGAAAAATATATGAGGAACCAACAGTGAAGGGAAGGAAATCAGAACTCACATCAATGATTTGGACCAGAAGGAAAGAAGAAACGTTCAACCAGAACAGAATAAAGAAACAAGAATTCAAAAAAATGAGGAGAGGCTTAGGAACCTCCAGGACATCTTTAAATGTTCCAACATCCAGCCCTGGCTGATGTAGCTCAGTGGATTGAGTGCGGGCCTGCAAACCAAACAACCGCGGTTCGATTCCCAGTGAGGGCACATGCCTGGGTTGCAGGCCAGTTCCCAGGAGGGGATGCACAAGAGGCAACCATACATTGATGTTTCTCTCCCTCTCTCCTTCCCTTCTCCTCTAAAGAGAAATAAATAAAATCTTTAAAAAATTTTTAAAAATAAAGTGAGGTACCATTTTTTTAAAAAAATGTTCCAACATCTGAATCATAGGGGTGCCAGAGGAGAAGAGGAAAAGCAAGAAATGGAAATTTTATTTGAAAAAATAATGAAGAAGAATTTCCCCAATCTGGCAAAGGAAATAGACTTCCAGGAAGTCCAGGAAGTCCAAGAAGCTCAGAGAGTCCCAAAGAAGTTGGACCCAAGGAAGCACACACCAAGGCACATCATAATTACATTACCCAAGATTAAAGATAAGGAGAGAATCTTTTTTTTTGTTAAAGGTTTTATTTATTTATTTTTAGAGAGAGGGGAAAGGAGGGAGAAAGAGAGGGAGAGAAACATCAATGTGTGGTTGCTTCTCACATGCCCCCTACTGGAGACCTGGCCTGCAACCCAGGCATGTGCCTTGACTAGGGATTGAACCAGTGACCCTTTGGTTTGCAGGCTGGCACTCAATCCACTGAGCCACACCAGCCAGGGCTAAAGATAAGGAAAGATTCTTAAAAGCAGCAAGAAAAAAGGAGACAGTTACCTAAAAGGAGTTCCCATAAGACTGACAGCTGATTTCTCAAAAGAGACCTTACAGGCAAGAAGGGGCTGGAAAGAAGTATTCCAAGTCATGAAAGGCAAGAACCTACATCCAAGATGACTCTATCCAAGAAAGCTATCATTTGGAATGGAAGGGCAGAGAAAGTGCTTCCCAGATAAGGTCAAGTTAAAGGAGTTCATCATTACCAAGCCCTTATTATATGAAATGTTAAAGGGACTTATCTATGAAAAAGAAGATCAAAACTATGAACAGTAAAATAACATCAAACTCTTAACTATCAACAACTGAACCTAAAAAACAAAAAGTAAACAACTAGAACAGGAACAGAATCATAGAAATGGAGATCACATGGAGGGTTATTCATGTGATGGGGGAATGGGGGAAAAGGTACAGGGAATAAGAAGCATAATGGGTAGGTACCAAATAAACAGGAGGAGGTTAAGAACAGTATGGGAAATGGAGAAGCCAAAGAACTTATATGTATGACCCATGGACATGAACTAAGGGGGGGATGCTGATTGGAGTGGGGATACAGGTCAGAGGGGAATAAAGGAGAGGAAAAAAAGAAGACAGCTGTAATGGCATAATCAATAAAACATACTTAAAAAAAGAAATACTGCAAGGTGTTCCTTAATCTGAGCAAACAGCAGAAACAGGTCCTTGTGTCTGTGGTCTGGTTGGTGTACTGACCAGCCCCTGACCTGCAGAAAGGCCATGGTGGCTGGGCTCACATGCTCCACAGACTGATGTCTCAATGCAGACCAGCTGAGGAATTTCTCCTTTGGAGGCCCTTAGCTCTTCTAATATGTGCTTTTTCCCCCTTGAGGTTTGCTAAAACAGTTACTCATGGAGTTTCCAACCACAGACTGAGTTTGAAGTGTTTCTTCATTCTCATTGTTTTCAAAGAACTTGTACCACACGAAACCAAAATAGCAAGAGAAAATATGGTCAATTTTCTGGGTTCAGCAAAATCTTTTCAGCCACTTTGGCTCTAGAAGTCATTCTCTTCCCACTCTTAGCAAACTCTACCCCACTTGCTCCTCAGGCCAAGATCCAGTGCTGGATTTTCAAAACAGAACAGGCTGGGGAAAGGGTACAGAAATTCAGTGGGGGAGACCGTCACATGGCCTCCGACCTCATGGTGATCCCAGAACTTGCTTCTGACACATTTTGTGACAGGAAAGGAAGGATCATGGATTCATGTTCTAGCTTTGCTGGCTAACATGAATCATGGGGGATGGAAAAGTCAGTCTGACTCCAGAAGGGTAGTCTGCTGATGGCCCTCACAGGCCCTGTGGATCTTGAGGTAGAGAGCTGTCCCATCTAAGGAGTAGAGCACAAGGCCCCCAGAAAGGCCTTGGGGAGTCTATTTTCATATTGCCTCAAACTGGAAACAAACGTTCAGCAATAGGGGAAGGAATAAACAAATGAGTATAACCATATGAGGGAACACTACACAGCAGTCAAAAGGAAGGAGCCATGATCTATGCAGTGACAGCAATGAATCTCACACACATACTGCCCGACACTCCACAGTGCCTGATTCTCAGTAATGAGGGATTTTTTTTCTCCCCAAGGGGCAGCTGCACTCTCCCTACAGCTTTCCTTTTTCCTCTTAAATCAAGTTGATTGAGGTATAGTTAACTTACAGTAAAATCTGCCCATTTGAAGTATATAGTTCAGTGAGTATAACAAATGTATTCACCCATGTAACCACCACAGTAATCATGATTTATAACATTTCTACCACCCAGAAAGTTTCCTCCTTTGACAGTGGTCCCCTCCCCATCCTTGACTCCAGGCAACCAACAACCTGTTTTCTGAGCTATAAATTAGTTTGCCTGTTCTAGAGCTTCACATAAGTACAATCAAGTAGTTATTTTAGTCAACATTATGTTTGTGAGGTTCAACTATGTTGCTCTGAATATCAGTTGATCATTTCTTTTTATTACTGAGTAGCATTCAATTGTATGAATGTACCTCAATTTGTGTATTCAGTCACCTGTTGATAGGCATTTGGGTTGCTTCCAATCATGACTAAAGCTGATGTAAGGACTGGTGTGCAAGTCTTTTTGTGGACGTGTGTTTTCATTTCTCATTTATCTAGGAGTGGGATTGCTGAATCAAATGGTAAATAGATGTAGAACTTTAGATTCACAGGGGTGTCAAACTCATTTTCACTGAGGGCCACATCAGCCTTGAGGTTGCTTTTAAAGGGATGAAATAATTTTAGGACTGTATAAATGTAACTAGTACTTAAGTTTTAAGGAGTTGAATTACATTTGGCCCTTTGAAGGCAGCCACGAGGCTGATGTGGCCCCTGGTGAGAATGAGTTTGATACCTCTGCTTTAGAAGAAACTGCCAAATTGTTTTCCAAAGTGGCCAGACTAACCATCTTGCATCCCCACCAGCAGTGTGTGGGAATCCCAATTGCTCCACATCCTCGCCAACACTTATTATTGTCTGTCCTTTTGACTCTAGCCATCCTAGTGGGTAATAAAGTGCCATCTTATTATGGCTTATATTTGCATTTATCTGATGCCTAATGAGTTGAATATCTTTTCATATGCTTATTAGCCATTCGTATATCTGTTTTGATGAAGTAGCTATTCAAATTTGGTTGCCTGGTTTTAAAAATTGGGTTATTTGTCTTGTTGAGTTATAAGGATTTTAAAATATATGGGTGTGTATGTATATACTATTACAATATCATATAAAGGTTTTGCATCTGGAATATATATGCAAGACCTTTATTTGATATTGTAACAGTTCTAATTTGGGTGGCTTCACCCATTCCACAAACAAACCTTTACTAAGTACCTACTATGTCTTAGAATTTAGAAACTACAGGATGAATAAAACACAAACCCTGGCCCTCTTTAGAGCACAGGTGGCAAACACAAGGCCGGCAGGCCAAATCTGGCCCTCCACCTTGTTTTATCCGGCACGGCACCTTGTTTCTACTTGGCAGCAGCACCAAGCTCCTTGCCTCTAGTTAAGGAGTAGTTAGTTACATTTACATTTAGTCCTAAAATTACATTCGGCCCTTTGAAGGCAATCACGCGACTGATGTGGCCCCTGGTGAAAATGAGTTTGACATCCCTGGTTTAGAGCAAGCCAATAGTGAAGGACTCTGTAAAGCAAGTTAAGGAACTGGGATATTATGCTGTGAGAAGCAGGATGCCTCCTCCCAACAGGACAGCAAATTGGAAAGGGATGAGAGTCACAGCCCTTCTAGGGGATCCTTGTTTCCAGAGAATGGCTGTTTCCGTTTTGCCCCAGATTTACCCTACTGTGAGCCACTTCTGATCCATTTTGTCAGGCTCATTTAATTGTTTTTCTCTAGTTGAGGAGGTAGAGCTCTATCTCTGCCTGCTGCTTGGGAACATAGCGTCTGTAATCCTTGTGACTTGTAGTCAAAGCAATATTGTCTGTGCTGCTGAGTGTGTTTTAAATGAAGTGCCAGGGGATGTGGAGATGGTCATTAATTTTAAGTGCATCTATTGTTAGCAAATGATGTCACCGCTAAGCTCTCCAACTTGTCACAAGAAGTCTAGATGTATTTCGGTTTCCTGCAGCAGGGACAGTTCCTGTTTTGCAGCACACAGGCTGTGAATACTGTCTTCGTTCTGTGAGGAACCAGAGAGCTTTTGGTGCACATTTAAAATACAATTGGCTCTTCGAAGTAAACATTCTGTACCAACGAGTCAATCACCTCATATCCTCTCTAAGTAGGGGGAATGGCAAGGAGCTGGCTGTTTGCAATTATATAAATGTCAACCTCTGTCCTTTGCAGGCTCCTCGAGGTAGGCAGTCATGTCCTATTTATCATAATGTTCCCTGTGCCTTGTTCCAATTTTTTCCTCATTTATTTCTTGGGTCTCCCATAAAAGAGTGTAAGTTTCTCAAGGACAAAGTCTATGCAATCATCTCTCATAATTTCCTTGGAGTGTCTTGAAAATACACAACAGTGTGTACCTGTTGACTCTGAATCGAGCAAGTTCTCCTTTTAGAAAAGGTAGAATACAGAGTAAGAAAATTCATCCTGGCTGGTGTCCTCAGTGGACTGAGCACCAGCCTGCAAACCAAAGGGTTGCTGGTTCAATTCCCAGTCAGAGCACATGCCTGGGTTGCAGGCCAGGTCCCTAATAAGGGGCGCATGAGAGGCAACCACACATTGATGTTTCTCTCCTTCTCTCCCTCCCCCTCTCTAAAAATAAATAAACAAAATTTAAAAAACAGTAAGAAAATTTCTATTACCATTTTAGAATTATCTGGTAAAAATTTTCTCTGCCAGCACTGCTATTACATGGGCAGTTATAATCTCACATATTAGGGTCATAAAATAAATTCTTTGTTTAGAATTATTTCCTGCAGAACTTAACAAGGGATTTTTTCCTTGGGCTCTCTTAGATTTGAGCACCTAGAGCTGTAGAGGTGTAGGAAAAAATTGTGATGAGTCTTCTAGTTCTATTAAAACCCATGGAACAACAGGGCAAAAACTTGGAAAAGAAATTCAACATCCATAATTACACAGTTCCAATATGATAGTTTTCATTTTAGGAAAGCCTTTAGGAAGCCTTCAGGAAGATGGTTTCTTTAACAGATTTCTTTAACTTAAATGAGCTCAAAATAATGTGATCAGAAAGCCATTATAGTTTTTGGTGACTACATCAATGAATTAATATTTGCAATCAGAATAAGCAAATCACCAAAAAGTTATTTCATATATTTGGTTCAGAAGTTTTGTTTTTAAATGAACAAAAAACCCCACCACCTAATGTTTGTCTCTCATTCTCCATCCCCTCCCCCACAATCACACATTCAATGAAATCTAATGTCAACTGGTGTCCAGGTACACAGCTATCATGGAAGCCAGCTGAAGACCATGCTCCTTGGGTTTGCATGCATCTTCTATGAGCTTCCCAACCCCTGCACCTATTGGCAACTGACTGCTGGGGGACAGAAGGAGCGGGCCTCAAAACTCACCAGGCAGCAGCAGGACCAGCATCCCGTGACCTCTCACGAACCTGGTGGCTTACAACCACCCAGCTGTGGGACCCCTACCTGAGGGGAAAGAGCACAGGTCACCAGGTGCCCAGAAGTGGTCCCTAGAGAACCAGGACACTCGAGCACCTCCTCACACCTCTACACTTCCTCCTTGACTAGCCCTGCTTTCTCCCTCTTCTTCAAAGTCATTTCTCTCCATGATCTTAGTGTTGGGCTAAGGAAAACCAGTAACAACAGCCGATCAGAAGCTCCCTGCAAACTGAGAGCGTAGATCTGTTTAGAAACCCTTCTTCAGGCTAAAACCCTGACAACAGCCACTCAGATGGACTCACTGACAATCCAGTAAGAAAATGGACAGAGGGGAACCCTCTGCAGAGAAGCCTTAATGAATAGTCCCCAAATGTCACTTACCGTTCTGGGGGTCCTGCCTGGTCCTCTTCCTCCTCCTCTGAAGCACCCTTAGGCTCCACCAGCCCATCCCTCTCCCAAGTCAGGCAGCCACAGATGCTAAAAACCTTCCAACAGAGAAGTAAGGTGCGGGTGGTGGTGAACTAGGGTCAAGGAAGAATAGTTGCTTGGGCAGGTTTGAGAGCTTTTTTTCTTTCTCCAGATTTAATGGCAGGAAAATCCTGTATCAGATGAGGATTACCAGCGATGAAAGAATGTGTCTGCCTTTCGAATCACTAAAGCCTGTGGCAGATTTTGCTGACACACCAATCGGCTTTACCTCTAGGCCTTGGCCTCTCCATCTGCCTGGCCCCTTTCTCTCCTTAAACCCTCTGCAGACCCCACCTCCTGCCCTGACCCCAACCCCAGCTCCAAGCAATATGCAGCCAGAAATTGGCTTCCTGCCACCCAAAAAGCGTTATCAGCATTTGCAACAAGAACATATTATATAACTTGGAGAGGTGGGGAAAAGCCAGGACAGCTTAAAAATAATCATGTTTTCCCAAAATGCAGGCTGCTGATTTTCCTTTCTTTGAAGTGACTGATGGTGGATGATCCAAAAACACACTAGGGAGAAGGCCCTTCACAACAATCGGGCTAGAGACCCAGTTTGGAGGTTGAGTATGTGCTGGCCACCGCCCAAGGCAGCAGGTCCGTGGGCCATTTTCAGAAGCTGGCTGGGGTTTCTCAAATCCATCAAGACTCAGTGAGGCCCCTGCTGCTCAACGTGTGGCCCAGCAACCAGCAGCAGCAGTATCATGGGGTGCAGATTAGAAATCTGGACTCTCAGCACCCCCACCCTTACCCCAGACCTCTGGAATCAGCATCTACATTTGCATAAGATTCCTATGCTCATGAAAGTTCAGGAAGCCCTGGCTTAGGGGAGTGGTGGTGGGGTCTGCTCTAGGTGTGGTTGCAGTTCAGATGTCCCCACATTTTTGTGGCCCCATCCATTAGGCCTGGCTGTAGGGTCTGGCCATCTGCTCTGCTGGGACCCAACTGCCAGGTGTCCATAGCAACCTACCATCCTGGCTGTCCTCGACAAGCTGGCTTTGGTGTTGGAGGCATCCTTTGCAGTCTTCATCCTGAACCTTGGCCCAACAAAACTTCTCCTCACTACCCCAGCAGCAGACCAGAGGCTGAAACGTGACTATGTGAGCAGCCTGTCTGCACCTACACTTGTCTGTGGCTTATGTTGTCGACCTTGCATTCAGTCTTCTCCAGGCTAGGTGGCCTGTCACTCTGGGTCAAGGATCTCCCTGAGGAAGACCTTCTCAGCTTGTGAAATCAGACATTTCTCCTGAGTGGAAAGTAAGGAACAGAGACTCTCAGGGGAGACAGGAAGGGGCTCATCCACCAGGTGACTCCAACTCAGGGGACAAGCAGCCTTGGAATCAAAAACTGGTCCCCAAGTGGGAGAGGTTTTCACAGGAAATGCAATTGACTGGCATGCCCGCAAGAGAAACTTCAGACAAGACCCTTTTATCCAAAGATCTAGCTAGCCCTGCCCCCCCTCATTCGTAGGCTGCCAGGGCAGTTTGCACCGTGCTGTCTCTCTGTCACAATGCATTTGTCGGCTGATAAGGGGCAGAAAAGGGGAAGAGGGCTGTGCTAAAGGAGCATGTGAAATAAAGGGGGCCTAGGATGCAACACTTTGCCTTTGCAGGTAGCCTTCTAGAAAAGCTTCCCTCCACAGAGAGGGTGGCAGGAAGCCCTAGCATTTCTTTGTAATGGCTGCTGCATTGGTGGGGGGCAGTCATCATCAGGGTCTCAGCAAGGAGCCTCTAATGAAAGGCAAAGGCAGCATTCCTCCTTCTGTTTAGGAGTTCAGATAGATGTTCAGCAGCCTCCCATGGGGGGCTCTCAGAAGAGACTTGGATATTAAACCAGAGTTCTATTTCTCTGTTCCTTACTCCTCCTGCTTGCACACATCACACGGAGACAAGACCATTCCTCAGGGGCAGAGGGCACGGGCAGGTTCACTCTGACACCAAGTGGAACAAAGCCAGGTGCCCCAGTTCATCTGATATGAGACAAATGAGGCAAACTCAGCAATCATTTCCTTCCACACCTTTATTTACAGATGAGGAATTAGTTCCAAATGCAACATGAAATGTCCTTATGCTTAATTCGGGTTCCTCCAGCAGCAGATCCTGAGACATGGATACAAATGGAAGCCCTTGATTTGGGAAGTGATTACGGACAACACCAGCAGAGGAGTAGGGAAAGTAGAAAGCAGTGGTGCTATCAAGCCTGTGTGCACTGTGGGCAAGTGCTGTTTAATCTGTGGCAAACTATGGGCAATGGTATAGAGCACATATCTCAGATTCTATCTCAACTGCAGGGTAGAGCGCCAGGGTGTTTATCCACCAACTCCCGCCCTTGGTGGAGGGCTACTCCCAGAGGTGATGAGGGCTGTTCATTCTGCAGCAACCTGTCTACCAGGCAAAACGAAGCAGATGCACTGATACCTAAAGAAAGCTTCTTTCCAGGGTCATGCCTTTCAGCAAATCAGGGCCCAGAGTTTCTTCTGAAAACTCAGAGTAGCTAAGTTTCCCTGATTGGAATTGGTAAATAAGCACTGATTACCAAGGTTGCATGGTGTGTGGAGGAGTACAGGGACTTTTACCCAGTGCACAACTGCCCTGGCTGGGATGGGCTCAAGAGTCTCATCCTGCTCTGATGGGTGAGGCTGCCCCTCATAAGCTCTTTAGCTGGTGGTTCCACCCTACGTGGGGCAGCAATAATGGAGGCTTTCCCTGTTATTCGGAGGACACAGATTCGCCTTTCACCTTTCTTATGCAAAAAAACACACTAGGGAGAAGGCCCTGTACTGTGGTCACAATTGACATACACTCCAACCCTGAATAGCAGGTTCCCGGATTTTTGCTCCTTTCTTACCCCACTTCTCCCCCCGCTGAAAGCCCACCCTTCCTGGCAGGCTTAGCACACATGTTACCTTCTTTAAGAAATGAGCCCCTTCCCAGTACCCTTCCTCCTCCCACAGGCATCAGTCTTTCCAGTGATAGTGTTTGGATGGGTCTGTACTTGACCCAAATCCTCACATTGGGCAAGGTGGAGGGAGATACAAGAGGAGTCATGGGGCCGATGGACACATCCACTCAAAACCACATTCTGGGTACCTGGGACCTCAGAACTCTCTACCCAACAAATTCTGAACCCACTTTTATTAGTCCATCCTCCTGAGGGTAGGCTGTGTCAGCCACCACTGTGCACACTTGGAGAAATAGCCCCATAAGGGGCAGCTGTTTGCACCTGAAGACATGTGTGGGAGAGGGCCTTTGTGGTGAGGGATGGACCCAGGCTGTGAAGAGAGAGAAGCCCACTGATCTGGGTCCATTCTCTTTGCCACCATGTTCTAATTCAGAATTGGGAAAGAACTGCCCATACAAAGAACTTAAACTTGAACTTGGTCTTCCAGATCATTACTGAGGTGTCTCTGACAAGGTAATAAGCTAGAACATATTTTATTTAACAATTTGTTACTTTGATTTATAACTTTTAAATACTTGAACATATGGTATGTGGGCCCGTGTGTTCTCTTGCTCCAGGTCCCACAAACATTAAGGGCGAGCATATGTTCTGCAAAAAGGCTATGATGCACAGTGCTTGCTAATGAGGTCCATGTGAGAATGTGGCAGGAACTATAGAAGGAGGACTGGGATGGGTGACACCCTTGGCCCCTGGCCCCACCTTTTTCTGTGATTTAGTGGGTGGTCTCAGGACAAGCACCCACACTTCCTATTTGCAATACATTCCACCATCTAGAGCAGACCATGATTCTTCAAGTAAGGAAAACTGAGGCCCACAAAGGTTAAGTGATCAGGATGACAGATGGAGATGAAGCTAGGATCCAGTCCTCCTCCTGCCCAGTCCCTGGGTTTTTCTGGGACCCTAGCAAAACAGGGACACAAAGGATCCCATCCCTGAGGCCACTCCCGTGGCCTGCGTGAGAAGAAGGGGGAGACTGCCACTCCTCTTCTCATCAGGTACTCCTAAACAAACTCGACTGCACCCATCCTGTGTCTAAAGCACCTAACCCCTTTGTTCTCTATTAACAAACCATCCTACTTCCCGTTGTTTCATTTCCAACCTTCCAACTGAAACCCAGCTCCATGGGGCCTGGTCAGACCAGCTTGGGCTCCAGAGCCTCCTTTCTAGAAAGGGGAAGAGGGGAGGGGCAGAGAAAACACTGCCTACATTCCGTTTTGCGCTGGGGGAGTGATGTCCCCAACTCAGTCCCCGATACTGTCAAGCTGTGGCTCGCACCCCGTTCCGTCCGTCCCCCCCCCCCCCCCCCCCCCCCCCCCCCCCCCCCCCCCCCCCCCCCCCCCCCCGCACAGGGCGCGCCACTGCGGCAATGGAGGGACAGTCCGCAGCCAGTCACGAGTCTGGACGCTTCAGCCCAGCCCCGCCTGGTTGGCAGCCCCGAGTAACACAGTGGTTTTTTCCCCTTAAGGTTATGTCCTTGCGAAACCTCAGCAGCTTCTGCCTGCATCCAAAAAGCCCAGCCCCACCCGGGGCGCGAAGAGTCCCGGAAGCCGCCGCTTAGCTCCACCTCGCCAAGGGTGGCCGCCAGGGGGCGCCGAGGGCCCGGAGACCGGGCGGGGCGGCTCCCGGCTCGCAGCTCCCAGCTCCCAGCCTCCTCCTCCTCCCCGCCCCCGCCGCGCCGTTCTCACCCGCTCGGTGGGGCGGGCCCAGGGCGGGAAAGTCCCAGGGCGAGTCTGTGCCGGAAACGTTAGTCACGCACCTGAAGCAGCAGAGTGTCCGGCTGAAAGGAATGCCTGGGCCTGACTTACCAAAGGTCACGGCCTGAGGAGGGTCTCCCAGTACCCTCTTGATCCAGCCACGTAGTTCTGATGGTGGCTGATAACCTGTTTGCTCATTTGTACCAGAAGAGCTGGCCCAGGATCCCTTCCTGCAATTTCACTCTACAAACTGCCCACTACCCAAAGATATACCTCCTTGGAACCTCATTTGAATTATTTTTAGATTGCATCCAAAGTAGGTCCCCTTTCATTTCTCAATAAAAGAAACCAGAGCTCCTTGAAGAAAACCCTGCTTCTAGGTCTGGGGCAGGCAAAATACAAGGTCTTTGGAACATCATATTTGAGAAGTCAAGTCATCAAAGATAGTTGGGTGGCAGGAAGGTTAAGTGATTCCACTGGCCAAAGGTGGGACAAGCATCAACAAGAATAGTGACTGTACTGAGAGGCGAAAGCACGAGGAGGAGGGATCGCGGGGGAAAAATTAAAATAAATTAAAAGAATAGTGACTCTAATGAATTGAAACACAGCAAGTAAAATAAATGTATGTTTGTTTGAGCCATGAGTCTATAATGATATTTTTAAAACTTCATCAGTATGGAACACAACAGATAGCCCAGAAATAAACCCATGTCAATATAGTCAGTTAATATTTGACAAAAGGGCCCTGGCTGGTGTGGCTCAGTGGACTGCACATCTGACTCTGAAGCAAAAGGTTCCTGGTTCGATTCCCAGTCAAGGCACATGTCTGGGTTGCAGACCAGGTCCCCAGTAGGGGGTGCATGCGTGGCAACCACACATTGATGTTTCCCTCCCTCTCTACCCCTCTCTCGAAAAATAAATAAAATCTTTAAGAAATATATTTGACAAAGGGGGCAGGAACATAAAATGGAGTAAAAATAGCCTTTTTAATAAATGGTATTGGGAGATCAGAACAAGTACATGCAAAAAAAAAGAAAAGAAAAGAAACTCAACCACTTACACCATACACCACAATAAACTGAAGATGGATAAAAGACTTAAATATAAGTCATGACACCATAAGAATCCTGGAGGAGAACATAGGCAGGAAAATTTCAGATATCCTACGCAGCAATATTTTCACCAATACATCCCCTAGGGCAACAGACATAAAGGAAAGAATAAACAAAAGGGACTTCCATCAAAATAAAAAGCTTCTGCATGGCTAAAGAAAACATCAACAAAATGAAAAGGGAACCAACCATATGGGAAAACAAATTTGCCAATGATACCTGGGACAAGGGTTTTATCTCCAAAATATATAAAGAACTCACATGACTCCATACCAGGAAGACAAACAATCCAGTAAAAAATAAACAAAGGACCTGAACAGACTCTTTTCCAACAAAGACATACAGAGGGTCCATAGACACATGAAAGGATGCTCAGCATCACTAGTCATCAGAGAGGTACAAATTAAAACCACAATGAGATAGCACTTCATACCAGTCAGAATGGCCACCATAAACAAATCAACAAACAAGTTCTGGTGAGGTTGTGGAGAAAAGGGTACACCGTTGCTGGGAATGCAGACTGGTACAACCACTATGGAAAACAGTATGGAATTTCCTCAGGAAACTAAAGATGGAACTGCCTTTTGACTCAGCAATTCCACTGCTAGGATTATACCCTAAGAACCCTGGAACACCAATTCCAAAAGAACCTATGCACCCCAATGTTCATAGCAGCACAATTTACAATAGCCAAGTGCTGGAAGCAACCTAAGTGCCCATCAGTAAATGAATGGTACATTTACATATATCAAAAAACTGGTACATTTACACAACGGAATACTATACAGCAGAAAGAAGGAATCCTTACCCTTTTCAACAGCATGGATGGAACTCAAGAGCATTATGCTGAGTGAAATAAACCAGGTGGTGAAAGACATACCATGTGATTTCATCTTTAAGTGGAACCTAATCAACAAAACAAATGAGGAAAATAGAACCAGAGACATGGAAATAAAGAACAAGCTGACAGAGACCAGAGGGGAGTGGGGAGGGGGATAAGGGAGAAAGATGGGGACGGATTAAGTCAAGGAACAAATATAAAAGACCCAAGGACAAAGACCACAGGCTGGGGAGCAGGGTAGGGGATTGACTATGGGAGTTGGTGGAATGGAGCAGGGAAAAGCAGTGGGGGAAAAGGCAGGACAACTGTAACTGAACAACAATTTTTTTTAATTGTCAAAAACTTAACAGTAATAAAAAAAACTTCATCAATAGACTCTGGAGGTAACTAGGGCATTATTCTGAAAGGTGATAACTAAAGGGAAAGAATCAAGCATTTATCTTGCCTTTACTTAATGGACTGTATTTCAGGGTACCTAAATACACTAAGTGATGAGAGAAAGGCTTTCTTTATTAAAGAATCACAGCTAATACGTGCAGAAGTGATATAATGAGGAATTCACTATGTTGCACTGAAATCACAGATCCTACTGATCATTCCTAACATGTCCTCCAAATGGCGAATGCAGACATTAGGCGACTCCTCATGCGAAGTTATAGAAAGTACACAGCCCTACCACTGATGTATTCTGGGCCCAAAAAGAAAAAGAACTTGAAGCTAATCAGGCCTGCAGATCTAGCTACTATTTAAGAAAAGATGAAGGGTGGAGTGGTAAGTTTAAAAAGAAAAAAAAGCCACAGATACAATCAGTTAAACAGATAGACTATGGAAAGTTCTCCAGGGCAAATGATCCAGTTTTTCCAACACAGGAATGGAATGCAGGAGGAGGGGGAAGAAGGGACAGCTGTTAAGTAAAAGACTTAAGAAATATAAATCATTTCAAATTTTGTACAATTTTGAAACAATCAGTGGAAACAACATACAGACTGATTATGAAATAATATACAGAATTGGTTTTCGGTTGAGTGTGATAATGGTATTATGGTTCTGTTGTGGAAAAACGGACTCTGACATGACATGGGGTCAA
>PVKM010001253.1:0-81724 GCA_004027735.1 Carollia perspicillata | reverse complement strand
ATATCAATATCCTGGTTGTGATATTATCTGCAGTTTTGTAAAATGTTACCATTGGGGAAAAGTGGGAAAAGCATGTAAGGGACGCTGGATTATTTCTCACAGTTGCATGTGAATCTGTTGTTATCTCAATAAACATTTAAAAAGTTAAGTAGTGAAGTGGAAGAAAGAGGGAGCAGCCCGAAGAGATGCACAGCTGGGGGCCTTGGTCACGTGTTTGCATTGCAGAGGAGGCGGCCGTCTGAGGGGGAGAGATGCGGGATGCAAGGGAGAGAGAACTTTCCCTCGGCAGAGGAGAGGCAGAAGGACGGGCGTGAGCACCAATGTGTAAGGCAGGCTCGGGGAGATGAGCTCTCCCTCTTAATGGTTTCCCCCCAGCCCCCATCTCTATAGCTCTCTCTCTATCGCAGTCTCTCTGATTCATAAAAAAGACACTAATCTTTGCAAATTATTTTTTAAGCAATACTCTGACCGACTTGGGTATCCTGACTTTAAAAAGTTCTCTTTAAAATAAAACTTAGCAGCTCTCTATTCCAACTCAGCATGTGTGATGTGGTGCTATTTATCCACCAGAGGCAATAGCAAATAAGGTGTTCTTGTAAGCTTTTGTGAGTAGCACACTGCTTTTTTTTTATTGCAATGAACAGTCTGATCTAACTCAAAATCCTTGCCAAAAAAAGTTTAAAAAATCTATACAAATTCTTGGTGGTATTCTTACTCCTTCTGAGCTATAATTTGAATCAGTGCCACAATACAAATTTTACTATTTATACCATATCTTGAGGCTCAGAGTTTTCGAATGGTATTGCTTGCTTTGCAAAGGAAGTGGTGGCCTGATTTACATCCATTCCAGGAAAGGGTGATTCGGGATGGTCACCCCGAACCAAGGGGCTGGGAGCAGCCGAGGGTTCAGCTACTCAGCGGGAGAGGCCGTCTGGACTGGCAGCATAGCTAGGCATCGGTGTACACACGCACAACCTGATCTCGTCCTGTCCTCCACACATTTCAGCGAGGCGGGGACACTGGAGTGCTTCCTCCCTCCTTTATGCTTCTCAGCATGCATATTGTTCTTCTTCGAAGCCTATCTCTTTTCAAAGTTGTCCTTGAAGTGCTTTTAAAATCAGCTTTTACCTGTAAAAAAGATGGACGAGGGAGAAAGAGAGGTGTGCTGAGTGATCGTTTTCCAACCCTGCTTGTCTTGGCCACAGTGGGCTTTGCGTGTCCTACCTTACAACAGCCTTACCCCGGGTATTGCAGTTGTAGTTACTCTTCATTCAGTTTATGTATTACGCTCGTGTCACACTTACTTACTGTTCAACATGCTGTTGCTTTTCAGGTGTAAGATAGGAGTCCTTTAAAGGCAGGAACTGTGTTGTCTTTGTCACTTGTCTCCCCAGGGTCCAGTGTGGTCCTCGACATGTGCCAGGTCCATAGTAAATGATTACTACTCTTTGAACAGTGGCTATCATGCCTTGTGGACATGGGATAGAGACTGGGTGAAAAAGGTTATATTTTATTGTGAAATAAAAATTGAAGTTATGAGCTTTCAGTGGAGAAGGAGAAAGGAGAAATTGTTGAGAGGTACCCAGCACTTTATCCTGCTATCCAATTCCAGAATCACTGTACTTACCATGTGTTTGTTTATGGTTCTTTGCAAATACATTATCTAGAAGATGCAGAGTAACTGTCGCCGAGAAACGCCTATAGCATGCCAAGAAACAC
The DNA here is from genome assembly GCA_004027735.1 of Carollia perspicillata. Lineage (NCBI taxonomy): Eukaryota > Metazoa > Chordata > Mammalia > Chiroptera > Phyllostomidae > Carollia > Carollia perspicillata. The sequence goes on along the minus strand of PVKM010001253.1, from coordinate 80,005 downwards.
CTAAGGAGAATGCTAACTAATATTAATTATCTTGCCTTCATTCTCAGAAGGGCAGTAATCTCAGAATCTCCATTCATATAACCTGAAATGGGGAAAAAAAGAGGGTTTTTACCTTTCTATCTTTAGTTGGGAGACAGGACTAGGAAATGTGACGTGGCATCTCATTCTGTTCTCCAGCCAGTCTGTAAGTAACACCCGTGGAAAGGGGCAGGACGGGATGTGTGTGGCTACTGGTTGTGGGCCTACAGAATTGCATGCCTGAATTGGCCCCCTTTGGGGTTTTCTGGTGGGGGGTAACATGAGTCTAAACTCCAAATCATACAGAGAGTACTTCTGGAGAATATCCTCCTCAGCCCTCACGGGGTTGTGTTTTACAGATGACAGACTGAGTCTCCAAGGCCATCTGTGGGTTGAGCGAACAAACTGGTTGAAGGCTGGGTAGGACAGGCTCTGCGTCATCACTGGGCCCCGAATTAACCTGAGGGTGCCGAATTTCCCATTAGTGTTCAAAGTTTATTAGTTAAATATTCTGGTCTCGATGCAGCGCTAAGTGAAAATGTAGTATGACTATACAGTGATATTTTATATCTGCCACCAATTAAAGTTACATGCCATAAAAATAATTGGCTCCCACAGAACAAACACACACACGGACGGAGTTTCACTTGGAATTTCCTCTGGCTGGCTGAATGTGTGCCAAGTGCTTTGTAACGTGCTGCCTACAAAAAATTCAATGGGCCTTGGTTTTTCTGGTATTTACGTAGTACTTATGGCCTTCAGTGAGTGTTTTATTTCCTTCGGAGGCCATTATCTGACTTTATGGTTTACCATGATTACTGTAACTTCGCATAAAAGGTAAAAATAATCTTTCAGTGTAAAGGACGATCCCTATAATATATATATTTGTTTAAGAATCCTTAGTCATTCAACATGTGTTTATGAAATTGTGATGTTTGAGGCACTGCGCAGTGGGAATAGGTGATGAACAGAACTTCAGTGGGTCAGCCCTCACATCGCTTATGCCCATAGCTGCATCTCCCCAAATCAGATTGTGATCAAATGTGACTTTCTATTTGCTGCTTTTCTGCTGTCATCTTTGAGCCACATGTTGAAAGAATGACCTGGATAAAAAGTACTCCAGCTTTTTACTTTGATCATTTAAATTATTTTAATAAAAATACAGATATTTGCTTTATACATAGTACTTATTATTGTTTTCAGAACCTGTTAAATCCACTTTGTCAGGTTTGTACATTTATTGACAACAAGCTTGTTAATTTCCATGTTATAGGTGAAAAAAGTAAATATTAAGTCACATATAAAGATGGCAACGTAAGTATTTATTCCATTTTAGTAATTACGTATTTATTCTACTTGTACATTTTCTACTAATTATACAAACGTGCATGCCTATTCCTGTGTATTTTATAGAAAATGTACATATGCACAGCTGACTGCAGCCCAGGGTTTGTGCCCACCCTCCTGGTGTTTGAAGTGCACTATAGCTTGTGAATATCCACTGTATCACCACCACCTTATCTTTAGATGCACCACAAGTGGTCTGTTGTAGCCTTGAATGCTACTCGTTGACTTCCTTTCCTTCAAACCATCATGGCCAATTTGGGCAAAAATTCAGATTTGTTTTCTCTGTTGAGTCTGGGAGAAGAGCATTAGAAGCCAGGCTTTGTGAGTAGAGCAGGCTGCTGTACCTTTTAGTGGGAGTCCTCTGGTTCCAGACTGAGTATTATTTAAAAACCCTATCACCACTAGCTATACCTAGGGGTGAGCTGGCATATTAACAAATTGTAACACTTATCTTGCAGAAGCAATGCTTTCTTTTTCTTTGTTGGAGGAAATTTATACCATGTACTATAAACAATAGAATAATGACTACTGTGTTATAAATCATAACCAGAAGGTTCCTGAGGAGAATTATGATTTTATTTCCTTTGGAATATCATTGGGTAAGCCTTATCTAAACAGTTATTATACTTTCCTACAGCTTTAATGTGTTCTTTTTTCAGATGGGTATAAATGTTCTGTGGTAAAGGTAAGATTTTAAAAAACATCTTTGCATAAACTACCGTATTTTAGTGTTATTAGGATATAGAATACTCGAGTTGGAAGAAGCTCACAAATTATGTAGTCTCCGTCTGCTATTGTACATGCAGAGTCTAGAAAGATTGAATCCATCTACGTACCCACAGTGGAGTTTAGGGGCTGACAGGAGTGTTCTGATTCCTAACCTGTTTTTTCCTTTTCTTCTATCAAGGATGACTATGCTGTTGCTATGTTTTATTGCACATTTTTCCCAATATGTATTTGATGAATGTTATACCTGGTTGCTATGAAGTTATAAAATATTAATACATCCATGCAAATGTATTTGCACACACACAAAATCATACTGGCAGAGTCTACCAGGGCAAGAATCAGCTATTTTTCTTTCCTAAATATTCAATTCTCAAACTGTCATCATATGTCTAGCTTTCAGCTTCTCCATATAAAGAATATCTGATCTCTTTATTTATTTTTTTTTAAGTTAGAAATGTTACATCATGCGCCTCCTGCTCTTGTGTGCTGTACCATAATATTGGTACAAATTTGGGGGGGAAATTGTTGCCTTTGTATTTTGGGATTCCTCAGGATAAAATATTTGGACGTTGTATTTTAGGTCTGAATCTACAAAGAAGTTTATGGTGTTACAAGATCACTTTCAGTGTGACCACAAATTTTCCTTCTTTGAGATTTTGTGATATGGAAAATCTTGGTAACTCGATTTATTAATTTAACTAAAAACACAAGAAAGTGATACTCTGGCAAGTAAATATTTGGTATTATTAAAGTTTAAATGAAAATATGTACAGGAATCTAAAGTCTCAGACTTGAAAATAAGAGCATGTAACTTTTGTTCAGAACATGTCACTTCAATTGGTCAGTGACACATTGGAACTAATGCTTGACTAGCAGGTTAGTGCAGTTACGATGTATTGTCCAGGAGTCCAGTGTTACAGGTTTTATCTTATTGGGTGTTATTTTGGTCTCTGGTATGCACATAACATTGGCAAATTAGCTGGCAAGTTTATGATTTTGGTTACTTGGGTCTCTTAACTAAGCATGTGAAAGGTTTTTGGAAGAAGTTATAAATGGCCATCTTTTGAAACATCGAGTTACCTTTTACCTTAAAAAAATACCACTTTTTAGAAAACTGTTTTAGTTGTATTTAAAAACCACAAGCTGTTATGAATATTGCTATGATTTAAAAAATAAGTCAAACATTAGCTTCTTTAGGATTTACTGGGCAGCATTGCATGTGTACATTTCACACATACATGTATACACACATTTTACATGTATTTGTATGAGAGAGAACCTTAAAAGAATCATATGTCCAGAGTCTTCAGGAACTTCATTAGGAGGTTCAAAGGCAACAGCAGACCTACAAGATTTCAATATGAGTAAATGTGTTGTTTGCACAGTAGATGTTTTTTAAAGTTATATACAAATAGAATTTTGCAATAGAATTTAAATATGCCAGAAAAAATACCACTTTTTCAAGATCATATGAACTGCATTGGTGACTGTGACCTCTAAAGTAATTTTTATGGCTTGAAAGAGATTTGAAATTTATTTTTCTTAGCTGTTGGCAAACTTTTCTGCTTATCAAATGTGCCATTTTCTTGACATGGACAAATCACCTATAATATCACATCAGTATTGCAGTTTTTTTATTCACTCTGTGTATTAGCTTCTTTCAGTAAGGCTAATTAGAACCAGTTGTCTCATAAGATTTGGTGATGGTGATGTGTATAATTCTTCTTGTAGCAAATTCAACTGACTAGTAAATTATTTTGCTTAATATCTGAAAGGCGATTAGATTATAAGGTCATAGTCTTAAAATATGCAACATACCATATAAGACATTTTTGCATTACATTACAGATGTCACTCTAAATTTTCAATGCTAGTTATCATTTTTAACCTATTATTCATTTTTTAACATCACATATGAATGCATTCTTACTAAATAAGGTTAAAAATGATCAGACTTTTTAAATTGCAGTGTTGGCTTTTAGTTATTTTGAAGAATGGGTATTTCATTGAAGTGCAGTTTGACATGGAAAAGGGAATATTGCTACAAATACTGAATTAGAAAGTAAACTGGAAATGCTTTTCTCCCCGGCCTTGTTCCCTTTCTTCCCCACCCCATTCACTACTGAGTTTTTAAAAGACCAATTTACCATTACCTGAGTCCACTCTCTCCCATTTTAATGGAACTTTGAAGTATGTTAGCTGAGAACAGGCCATTCACTTCATACGTAGAAATTCTCTAAATTGTTCTGTATGTATGAGCCTCTTTTCTTGGACAGAAAACTTCTATTTACCTTGACTTAAAAAATTAATGAAAAGCAAGCTTTATGCATCAGCATTCTAGAATCATCTAGAAGACTGTTCAAACCAAAAATGGGGATAGGTTTCCTAAGGAGTGTAAATTCAGTAAATTAGGCGAGGAGTTGGGAAGGGACAGCGGTGAGCCTGTTTGTAAACTTTGGGATTCTGATGTTAATTTCAAGCTTCCTTTTAGAAGGCCAGCGTTTGTAGAGCTTATCCTGTCAGCAATTTCCTGTGTCAATTGTCAGGCCTTGTTTAACGCGTGGAGATGTATTAATCTGCTGCAGCCCAGCCCTACGAGAGGCCGGGATAAATAGAGGGCTCAAGCAGATGAAGAGGGATTAACTGTGTGGACTGAGCAAACTCTTCAATCACCGAACCAGTGATTTTACAAAGGATTAGCTGCTGCTTTTACAAATATTGATCACTGATTTGCTACTCAGAATGGAGATGACATAACCCGTGCAGTTGCTGTGTAGTGTGCTCTGTGAAGTGTACATCATTCATATTAATGGATTTGTCATAGGCATTATAGGAACTGACAGATTTATTATAGCAGCAGTTTCTGGAACTGTTATGGTCCAGGTTGTGTCAGCATATCTATTAAAACTTCAGGATTCTAGAAGTTTATAGGATAGCCATAAAATTCATTTCCCAAGTGGATTTTGGAATACCAGTTATAGCCTGGCACGATTATTTATACACATATTTGTACATGAATCAATCTGCAGGTACTTAAGTTAAAATAGAACAAAAAATACACTATTGTGTCATTTTTACAATATCAAAAAATTAGATTTGTTTTATTTTTATTTTATTTTAAATTCATCATCAGTACTTACTTTCCAACCAAGAACATGTCTAGTCCATGTGGACTTCCAAAAATCCCTCAGTATTTTTTCCAGAACACAGTTCGTATTTGTGCTATAATAAATATGAAATCAGATTTTTTTAAAAATGGGATATGACTATACATGTTATCCTACAAGTTATGTTTTTCACCTAAGTATCATGAACATCTTTCTACATTAGTGCATACCCTTCCACATCAGTACGTAGATCTCTATGTGCATATTTAAAATGGCTTCACAATGTCCCTTTTGCTGGATGTTTTCCATTTTCTGCTGTCACAAGTGTCTCTTCTGGCACATGCACCATTATGAACCTGTGCTTCATTTTCGAAGGATAGATTCTTAGGAGTTGAATTCTTAGAGTCAAGCTCTCATCCACAGATCTGTTGGAAGTTACTCTTGAAAGCAGTGCATAGGAGTCCTCTTTCTGTTCTCCCTGCTATTTGATGTTATTAATTTTTTTTTTTAGTTTTCTTTCAGTCTCATAAATTAAAAGGTAGTATTGTGTTTTAGCTTGTTTCTTTAGTTTTTGTGAGGTTTTTGGATTAATTCAGCAACATTTAGTGAGTACTTCCTGTTTCCCAGGCACTAATCTAGGCACTAGAAATACACAGTGGACAAGACGACGGTGATCTCCAAACTCGGAGCACTTACATCTCCTTACCTAGTGAGGGTGAGGAGAGCTGGGGGAGAGCCAAGTGAGCAGTGGACACTCTTTTTCTCGTATTTATTAGCCTTTGCACTTATTCCGTAAATTGCCTGGTTCATAGTATCCACCTGTTTTTCTGTTGAGCTGTTTATTTTTTTTTCTTACTCATTTGCAGGAGTTCATTGTCTATTGTGACATCTGTGCAGACATTTTTTCCCATCCACCCCTTGAAAAAGTTATCGTTCGCTAGATTAATGATGGTACTAGTTTTTTATCCGTGTATGGAATTCTAATACCATATCTGACTTGTTTGGTTGGTAAGAGATCATGGGACCAAGTGTTAAATTTCCATAATTTTTCATCCTTTGAGGAAATTGTGACTTTTTTCTCTAATTTAATGTATTCTGATAATGGTGTGTGTACACATATATATATTCCTTCTGTTTTCAGTGTTGTGCTGATTACAGAACTTTTTCTAATCTACTTATTGATATCCTTTTGATTTAGTATTAAACATTATCTTAGAGTATTTTTATAAATTCAATAAACAAGTATTAAAAGAGGGTTTTTTTTTTAAGTATACCCCTAAGCGCAATGTAGAGAGTTTACTTCAAAATTGTACCTCTACAATTTTAAATAAGTACCCTTGGTCATTTGATGCACATTCAAGTTTGAGAATCACTGCCTACAATCCCCTACCCAAGGTCTCATGAAAAATACAGACCAGTGACCCCATTAATTCAGCCTGCTGTCATAGGTACCACACGAACGTTGCTCTCCCTGGCCATTCTCACCTATGGCTGCTCACAGTCATTACCCTCTGAAGCTAAGGATCCGAAAGAGGATGAGCATGTGGTATGCTTTTATTTTCAGGTACTGCGGGGCAAGGCTATGCATTAACTGTTCTAATAATATCGAAGTTTTAGTGTTGATTCTCTATTCATTTACTCAGTCACATAGGTAACAATACTTTATAATCCTTTCGGCTACTCAGATATATGTATCGTTACCAGCTCATACTGAAGAGTAGATGCAGGCATATTATCATTCTCAGTGAAATGTTTTGTGGCTGGTATGTTTATGTGAAGTAGGCATATGCTTAAACCTTTTGCAAGCTAGAATCATTCTGGTACTCGGTTAAAACTTCATGGGCAGTTGCTGATTTGTTTCTTATGTTAAGGTGATCTTTATTTAGTCCTGTGTCCCTGAAAAGCTATTAAACTTTGTAAACGTTTGTGTAAATTTATAAATAAGAGCATATCAACATTACCCCCAGCTTGGCCGTTTGTTAAGAATGTGGTTCTTATGCAGTAACGCAAAATAGCTGTGTTAGTTTCTTGCAGGGATTTCTCTTCTGTTAGGGATTTAATATTTAGAGTTTGATCAAGGCAAATAGCACTTTGGAAGGATTGCCCGAAAAAGATGTAGGATGTCTGTTGCCGTAGACACCCTGTAGCCTCAGCCTTGAGTTGAACAGTGCCGTTTGGGAGCTGCGGACAGCACTTGGCTACCTGGTTTTATACCCTGCGGAATTGCTCTGACTGAATTTTGCTTTGGCATTATGCCGTTGTCTTGATATGAGTGATGTTAGACAAAACAGGCCTATAAACTTTGATTTTACTTACTGTAAAAATGTTATTACGGACATTGAGAACACATGGGAGAAATTTCTTTCTCATTTCAGTACCAGGAACCAGGAATAGTTGTTGTATATTTCTCTGTGAGCAATGATCTGTATTTATCTTTTGGGCAATGAATCACATAATTTATTAGTTTTTGCTTCATGTTCGTTGTTATAAAGCTTATAACTGCATTCTTAGCCAACCCCTGCTAAGTGTAAATGACTTTGTAGTTCCAACTTGTTTTGCGTTCTGCCCTGATTTCTGGTCTTGCTATGATTTGTTACTTATGTATTTTTAAATTTGAAATGTCATTTGTAGAAATGTTGCGGGAATAATGCAACAAATTCCCATTACAACCTTCACTCACATTCCCTTCACATAATCAATATTTTTCTACACGGGGATTTGCTTTCTCTTCCTCTGTACACACACACTTTCCTCCTGTTTGCCTTTCATCTCCTTACAAGTGTATCTGTACAAATGCCTGTGAAATGCTTCTTAGAAGGAATTAAATGGTATGTTACTAAATTAATAATACTAATAGGTAAGAATATATTAATTTCATACCTGTATTTTTAAAAAGAGACCTATGGAGACACCTGTTCCAGATGGAAGCAAGATAAAGTGTGTGCATTCACACATGTGTGAGAATGAAAGAGAGAGAGAGAGGAGAGAGGAAAGACAGCATGCATGTATTTTAAGAAAATACTAACAACACTTCGAATGACAGAAGAGGGGAAATGCCAAAGGCTTTTTGATGTAAATACAAATTGGGGAGTTGTCTTCCTAAACTGAAACAGGTAATAAATACTAAAGAATGAAAAATGTTTGGGAATACATTTTCTTTAGCAGTCCACCCCAAGATAGTAATCAAGTAATCAGAGTAGGACTGTAAGTAGAGAGTCTTTATTATTTTCAGCCAGGGAAACAAAAATAAAAGTGGCTCGGTGCGAGATGGGGTGCATAGGGAGGGTGGGGCGCAGGAGCCGTGCTGTTTGGGGTCACAAACTGCTAAACATTCAGTGCACTGTGAGCAGGTGTGCTTGTAAATCACCCGTTGTGAAAAGAACACATGCATTGAAAAGTCTTTAAAAAACTTCAGTGAAGCCAAGCACAGCCACTCACAACGATGCCAGCTGGTGCACTGACACAGATGGGCTCCTAGAACACTCACCTAGTGGGGGAAGCCTGTACTACAAGGGGCCTGGCCTCCAGAGGATAATCCCATTTTTTTCTTTTTATGCCCTCCTAATAGAATGGCAATTGTTTATATGCCCGTTCTCTTCAAGGCAAAACCAAAAACATATGCTTCATTATGTTATACAATGTAGAAGACATTCTAACTCTGCATATTCCTATTTCAGATACTTTGGGTATGAACTTGTATTATTAATGGCTGTAAACTTTTTGTAGCCAGAATAGGAAAAATAAGTGAATAAAAATGAACTTTAAAAAATATTACAACTTAGAAAAATGTCATTCATGTTCTGAAAGTAATTGTAGAAATTTATAGCTTAAATCCCACAACATAAAACAGTTGCAAAAGAAAAAGTAAAAGCTTGCCCTATGGTCTTTGTCAGTGATTTTCAATCCATATGCCGCAATTATTTTTATAAAATATAGTAAATGACTATTTAGTCAAGCGCACTGCCCTCTTTTCCTTTAGATTGTCAAATGAAAATAACAACCACCAACACAAGAATAGTTGTCCAGTGTGAATACCCCATCCTGAGCTATAAATTTATAGGTCATATAATAGAGTTGCATTTCATTGGTCATGTCGCATGATAAGGTTGCATCTGATTGGTTAATTCTTGGTATTGGAAATCCTTATATACAAGTATAGGACCTTGATTTTTTTAAAAAGTCACTTTGGAGGAAAAAGGGTAGGTAATTACTACTACTATTATTATTATTATTTGTAAATTAATCAAAATTATACCTATTTTTCTGTCAGACTGGCAAAAAATATATTTTTTGGCGTGCTACAGAATTTTTGTAAATGCCTTATGTGCTCCATGATATGAAGAAGGATAAAAATCACTGGTCTATCTGAAAATAGAACATACTTGAGTGAAAAAGAAATAAAGAATCCAGTCTGAATTATATTCATTTCTTATTTTTATGCAGTTTGCTAGAGGAATCTGCATACAAAATAACCTCTTTTTTCTTCTATAAACATTAGTTTCCCATTACTAATTTGTCCTATGTTTGTGTGTATGTGTTTGTAAATCAAAATAGAAGTCTTTTAAAATGACATTTTTAGGAAACAAAATTGAGTTCTCTAAAATCTTGTGGAAAATGAAACAAACATTCTAGAATTTTAAATTGAATTTTATTTACTTATTTTTAATTCATTTTTTAAAAATTATGTTTTATTGATTATGCTATTACAATTGTCCTGATTTTTCCTCCTTTCCCCCGCTCCAGCCAGCACCCCCTACTCCCTCAGGCAATCCCTCAGCATTGTTCATGTTTGTGGGTCATGCGTGTAAGTTCTTTGACCATTCCATTTCTTATCCTGTATTTTATATCCCCATGGCTATTCCATAACTACCCATTTACATTTATTAAGCCCCTCACCTCTTCACCCATTTCTCCACAACCCCCTCCCATCTGGCAACCATCAAAATGCTCTCCATGCCCATGATTCTTTCTCTGTTCTTCTTGTTTGCTTAGTTTGTTTTTTTAGATTCAGTTGTTGATATGTATTTTTGCCATTTTATCGTTCGTAGTTTTGATCTTCTTTTTCTTAAATAAGTCCCTGTAACATTTCATATAATAATGGTTTCATGGTGATGAACTCCTTTAATTTTTTCTTGTCCAGGAAGCTTTTATCAGCCTTTCAATTCTAAATGATAGCTTTGCTGGGCAGAGCAGTCTTGGCTGTAGGTCCCTGCTTTCCATGACTTTGAGTACTTCTTGCCAATCCCTTTTTGCCTGCGAGGTTTCTTTTGAGAAATTAGTTGGCAGTCTTATGGGAACTCCCCTGTAGGTAACTAACTTCTTTTCTCTTGCTGCTTCTTTTTTTACTGTTGTTCAAGTACAATTCTCTCCATTTTCACTCCCCCCCGCCCCACCCATCCTCACCTCCCACCCTCAAACCTATCCCTTTTGGCTTTGTCTATGTGTCCTTTATACATGTTATATAGAACAACTATACATGATAGTTGTTCTATATTTTAGTCTTAATTTTGATGTGCTTGTGTGAAGAAGCAAGTCATGTCTGCCTGTGCTGCCATCTTGACTGGGAGTCTAAAATTGAATTCATTATAAATAATTGCCATTCATGTAATGCCATAGAGCAGTCATTCAATGATATTGTCTTATACAGTTTCTGTAGAAGGCAGTGACTTACTCCTTCAACAGCAGAACATAGCATTTCAGAAATGGGCTTTCTTAGACAGACTTGGGTGCTGGCTCCATCACTTACTGTGTGTGACATTGATTTCCCATTGGTATCCTGGAGCTAAGAATAGTAACCTCTTGAGCATGTGTGAGAATAAAATGAAATGATGACTATATTGTGCCTAACTTGTGGTAAAAGCTTAATAAATGTTAGCAGTTGCAGTTATTATTACTTCACTGAATTTACCATGCTGATATTTGTTCATGTATATTTGTTATTTATATTTGATGATGCTTTGTTTAAAAAGAAAGATGCTTAAAAACTTAGTTTGGCAATATGGAAAAGATAAAAGAAGGAATAAGATCAATTATTAGTTATTCTTTAAATTTTATACATAAGTTATTTGATGTTTCTTTTAAAATGCTCTCAACAAATTTTCAATGACATTGGGTTTACTTTTTTTGTTGTTTATTTAGGCAATACTTAGAGAGGGGCCTGGGACATAATATACCAGTAAATATTTGTTTAATAAGTGAATTAAGTGTTACTTTTTATTTATACTCACTTTTACTATGTATAATATATCAAATATTTTTTCATGCATCAGATTTTTTTTTGCTAAAATACCTGTAGCTGGGAGGAATTTGTTTTGCTAAAAGGCATTTGACTTTCAAATTTTATTGTAGTGGTTTATCTTTTAAACTTTCTTTTTGTGGGTGTGTGTATGAAATAATGGACTTGGCAAATTTAAGTTGCTGTATTAAAAAAAATAAGAAAAATTCTTAGAGTCATCATAAGTGCCCTTCTACTAAGTCTTCACAGTAATTCTTCATAATATGTCCTCTGGTTACTGACATTCAAAGATTTGAAAATGAAATTAATGAAATTAAATATTGATAACTTGTCTCAGTCACAGGTAGTGGTCAAGCAGCAATTTGAATTCAAGACCCAGGGTTTTAACCACAATTCTAAAATGCAAGATCAGATCAGGGCAACTTTATTGTGTGAAAGGAAACATTAAATTAACCCCATCTCATAATTGTATATATTTAATTTTGTATTATTTAGAGTATCTGTAAAATTTTTGATATATTTAGAATTTTATTTTAACTTAAAGAGAAAAGTGTATTCCATTTCCAGCTTATATCTCATTTCCTCAAAGTGTTTATGCATCATAGACTTTATTTTAAAAAAGGCTATTGGCTTTTCCCAAGCAAAATTAAATTTCTCTTGCTTTAGAGAAGATTATTAAGATACAGGCAGATACATGCACATACATATGTATCAGTAGCCACTTGTTCTGTGTAATAAGAGATACAGTAGGCACAATAATAGTTCCCCAAAGAAGCCCACATCCTGCTCCCCGGAACCTGTAAATGTGTTGTTGCATGGCAAGGGGATATGAAGTTTGTAGGTGGAATAAGGTTCTAATCAGCTAACCTTATAATAGGGGGTGATTCAGGTGGGCCCAGTGAACATACAAGAATCCTTAAATGGAGCAGAATTGGAGACAGAAGAATCAGAACCAGAGAGAGGCCATCGTGAGAAAGACTTACCTGGCTACTGCTGGCTTTGGACATGGAAAGATGCCAACAGCCAATGAAGTAGGTCAGCCTCTGGGAACTAGACGGGAAGGAAATAGATTCTCTCCTGGATCCTCCAGAAGAACACAGCCCTGCCAGCATCTTGACTTCAGCCCAGTGCCATGCTTTCCGGAATTCTGACCTCCAAAACTGTGGGATAATAAATTCGTGTTAAGCCACGTTAGAAAAAGAGAGATAGGCAGATACAAAGTATCTGAGAAGTTATTCTATATAGGAGGTAAAATTTTATTTAAATCCTTTCTGTGAAATATAATGATCTAGTATTAAAAGGTGGCCTTTACCAAAATATAGAAGTGTAAAGGGTACCCTATATTATAAATATATGAAATAATATCCTTGTCTTGAGTGAAGTTTCTTATATTAAAGCAAAATTTTAAATGACTGATTCAGTATATTGATATGCTTCCATCACTGTAAATAATTGAGGGAGTCTTATAGGGATTTCTACAAATCAGTAGCTCTGGAATTTTTAGATAAAAAGCATTTAATTCTATAAGGAATAATTGTTATGTATTATAAAATCTGATACCTTATGGACTCTCATTAGAGCAAAGAATCAGAAATCTTAAAGAGATTTTTTTGTATATATGAGCTAAGGAGAGCAGCCCTATATTAAAAATTTATCTAAAAAAAGCAATCTTCAAATATGTAATTACCATATTTTTTGAATCATAAAATGCACCTAGGTTTTAGAGGAGGAAGATAAAAAAATTTTTTGAAGCAAAAAATGTGGTAAAATATTTAATAACGTAAATAACATAATATTTCACCAGTGTAAGTGTAAAGCTACATTTGGACTGTAAGATGCACCCCCCATTTTCCTCCTAAATTTGGGGGGGAGTGTGTCTTATAGTCCAAAAAATACGGTAGGTAGTTCTAATTCTGGTCATACATTTAGGCATACTCTAAAGTAAAAGAAGCAGTTTTAAGTGAATGACAAGGATACTGTAACTCTACTTTTGATGTATGGCGTTGTGACTGTTGTTTTAGTGGATATTGTTGAACACACTTGATTTCAGATTTGTCTTAATTCTGATTCTTAATTCTCTTAATTGTTCTGTTATCACCATTTGAATTTTACGTATTTTGGTAGACTCTCATGATAGTTGGTAGCAACCATAATTATATATGTATATATTTTGATATAAATTAGAAGCTTTTGAATAGACTGTGAATAGACCCTTAATATATCTTTGGACCATGTTCGTGAAGCGTTTCCCACATGCACACAGCGATAGTGTGAATAGCAAGTGTCTTCTTTGGTTTCAGATCATCCTGTTTGAAGACATATTGAAACTCCCATGAGGCTATAGGAGTTTCCATTTTAAGAAGTAAAGCTAATTAAAGACAAACTTGAATTACCCTAATAGTTATTCATTTTTATCTTGGTAGCTTTCAAAGTGACTTGCCCCTTTACAGAGAGAGGAGAGACTAACAGATGGCAAACCTGTCCGTTGCAACCTCTGCTTTTGCCCCCAGTGTCATTACATGGGTCAGTGTGTTAGTGTTTAAAGCCTTGTCCCCAATGCTAAACCCCCTGGGGATTTTATGGTCCTACTAATTAGAGATTGATCATCTTTGTGTCTAAGCATGCTATGAGCCTTTTGTTTTTAAAGGACATATTATGATAACATTAGACATCACCAGCACTAGTCAGTATGTTCACTGGTTAATCCTTTCTGAAGAGAGTGGTAGTGTAAGTGAGGAAACAAGCTCTGTGAAAGGACTGTGCGGAAGTAACATAATTAGTAGTTTGTACTGATTGTAGTGGTTTTTTTCTTATAGGTTATTGTTTCATATGTCCATTGAAAGTAATAATTTTCTCTTTGCCACTAAACAACCTGTTAAAAAGATTGGAAATTCTAAATTTTCCATGTGGAGGGGAGAATTAGTAGAATATTAAAAATATTTAGTTTATGTATTTATTTTCTTCATAGATATCCTGGACCAAGATTCTGGCTAGAAAGTAAACCTTTATTTATTTATTTATTTAGTAAACCCTTAAAATGACAAAGCAATTCTATGCTAAATCTAAAGGAAGTTATCAGTTGCTGTACAAAAAAATGTGTTGTGAACAGTTTCCACAATTTAATATCTTTGAAAGTTGACTCCATCTTGGATCTTGGTCATTTGTTCATGAAAGTACAAGAAAAAATATTAGCGTGGATATATTTCATGGAATCCTAGAATTAGGAGGGCCTTAGAGATTATATAACCTAATTTTTTCATGTTTTAGATGAAGAAACTGATACCCAGCGAGGCTAAGTGACCTGCTGAAGGTCACAGATTCGTAGAACTGGGATTTTATTACAGACCTCTTTAACCTGTACCATGCATCTTGAATTCAGTATTAATGTAAAATTAAGATTCTGGGTACCTATTATATCATATAAATATCATTTCATTTAATATTTACATTCATTATGTTTAGGTTTCTCTCCCTCATTAGGACGTAGGGGTTTTTTTGTATTATTTTGCAGCTATACAAGGGTATGAGTGAATTTTTGCACTTAAAACTTTTTGGAATATTAAGAAAAAAAGTGCTAGCAACTCTGTGTTTGTATCTGTTACAGGGTCTCTAGAAACAGGGAAAATGGCATCTAAGTTTGTGTGTGTAAATGTGAAGTAAAGTGTAATTAAATTGCACTTGTGAAATAATGAGTTCTGAATAAGTAATAGCTCTGGGAACTGAAGTTCTTTTATAGATTGTTTTCTAAATCTAAGTACCCAATGTACCCTCCTGCCAGAAGTATTTACAGTCTACTGGACAGCATCTGGAAATACATAGGAAACAAAACAGAAAACATTTTTCTACTTTTATACAAAATTATAATGCATGAAATATTGAAAGTAATGGAATTCTCCATTTTTCAGATTCTACACTTTATTCATTTAGCTTGCTGGTAGACTGTATCCATTATATATGCAGTTCATTTTTAAGGCAAAACATTAAGGGTTCCAGAACCCTTGAATTATCTTTTGAAAACAGTGACCCTGCGAATAAAATACCAACCTAACTATAAGAAATTTTGGATTCCACTACTGCCTTTCCCCTTCCCGCGTTGCTAGGAATACAGTAGGCACTTGACAGTGCTTATTTCAGTTTACTGTGACCTTCTTACAATCGTGCTCGTTTCAGATCCCCAAACTGCAAGTTGGAAGAAGACCCATACCTTGCCTGCTCCTGTAGGGTGTTATTTTCAGTTTAATATGTCCAGCAGCTTTAGAAAAGTAGGATGATTATATAAGCAGTGCACATTCATGGTATAAGAAGGAAGCTAGTCTTTCATCAGTACATGCTTATTTCCTTAGGGCCCCGAAATTCTGTGGCCACTTAAGCAAGCCCATGTAGTATTTGTCTGGGGTAGAAACAGACCAGTACTAAGGCGGCTGTACAATGTAGGTGAATTCTTTTTCTTCCCTTCAACTACTCCATCAGCTACTCATAGTTGGAGTAATAATTGGAAATGGAGTAATTTCTCCATCAACTACTTTCACCTAACTAAAAGGAAAAATTGACTATAATGCTGCCCTGGCCAGTACAGGTCAGTTGGTTGGAGCATTGTCCCATAGGCCAGGAGGGGTCGTAGGTTTGAGTCCCAGTTGGGCCATATGTCTGGTGTGTGGGTTCGATCCCCAGTTGTGGCATATGCAAGAGGCAGCCGATCAATGTTTCTCACATTGATGTTTGAAACAAACAAAAATTATAATAAAATAAAGTAACTACAATGCTTAACTTGTTTAGTAACCTAATCTTTTTTTTCTCTCATTAAATTTCTCCAAGCAACATCAGCCTTAAGTATACATTGAAATCTTTTCATTCAAATTAATAGTTACAGTTACACTAACAAATAATAATATTTAATTATAACAATTAATAAAAGCTAACATTTTTTGAATGCCTGCTATGTGCCAAAGGGTTAAGGTTTAGAGCTAAACTTATTTTGGGGACAAGGGTGTGAATTTTGGTAGTAAAACAGAGCTGATAATGTCATTGAGAATCTGTTGGAGTGTTGGGTGATTGGCTGTGTTGCATAGTTTCCCATGGTGAGATAATGTAATTGTGGTGTTTGGCAAATGTTTGGCAACTCTTTTCTGTTGCCTACCAGGTAGGTTGATATTAGCCTTCATGTATCATTATACCTGCATTTTCATAGCCTTAATTCTTTGAATCAGTTTGAATCTTCTTAAATGGTAGCACACTATTGATTATTGCAGGCATAGTGATATGAGTTCTAAACAATATGAGAATTCATGCTTTTTTGAAGAGCAGTTACACTTTTTATATCGTGTTACAAGTTTTCAATTTCTACTATCAAGGAGTATTCTATTTATATGTTTCTGGTGCTATACAAATTAATGGTTCCTTTAAGAACTTAAAATCTAGGAGGTTTGGGGGAGGATGGAAGGGTAAAGGGGGTCAAGTATATGGTCATGGAAAGAGATTAGACTTGGGTGTTAAGCACACAGTGGAACATGCAATATATGGATGATGTGTTACAGTTGTACACCTAAAATTTATGTAATGTTATTCCTCAATGTTACCCCAATAAATTTAGTTTAAAAATCTGAAGTATCTAAAGGGATTACTATCAGTAAACTTTTGTTTTTTAAAAAAATTACATGTATATTAAATAAACCCTAGGTATTGGACAAATAGCAAAAAGATATAGACAAATTTCTCTGTGAGTACAACGACAAAGAGAAAATATTGGCTATAGACTCCGAGAAACAAATCTTAGAATTTGTTTTAGGGGAAAAATCATTATATGTTTTACTTGATAAGAAGAGGGACATGCAAGTAAGAGTCCATATGTATCAAAATTCTTGAAGAGTTCATCGGACATGAATATAAAGAAGCTTACATGGTTTGTTTGAAATCTCAACTTCTCTTTCAGGGATTGACTTCATATCTTTATAAAGGTTTCCTAGTTCTTCCCTTAGACTGTAGATTGGAAAGTATTGCCCTTTACAAATCAATCATAATCTTACTATATTTGGGGAAGCATAATATATTAAGCTATAGGAGTACAGGACTTCTTTTCTCTTGAGATTTACAGGAAGAGGAAAGGAACTGGTCTTTCCTTTGCATTGGATCTGAAACAAAGTTAATAAACTTGGATTTAACTAATTTGGGTGATTAAAAGTACGCAGAATGGAATGAGAGCTGGTACTTGGTTTCTCTAACATAGGTCACTCACTACTGTTTTCGCTTCTCTACCTCCCACAGGAAACCAGTTTCCGCCAATTGCAGCACAAGACCTGCCTTTCGTTTTAAAGGCTGGCTACCTGGAAAAACGCAGGAAAGGTAAACTGTAAGATCCTAATGGAAAATCCAGAAATGGTTGTACCCTTGGCTAGAACGTGCTTGCAGTATGCATTGTGGGACCAGTACTCTCTTCAGGTGATTGAAGAGTAGTACGACTCAAGAAAATCTGGATGACATTATCCAAACCAAAAAAAAGTAACTTTTAGCTCCAAATAATTTGTAGAATGAAACATTTGATGAGGGCTCCTGTGATCAACCTCAGTTATTTGTAAATGATTCAGGAGCTGTTTCCTGCCTCTCAGAGGAAGGTTGGTGGGCCAGGACTGTAATCTCAGGGGCGGGACTTGGCTTGGCACCACTATCTGACCCCACCGCGCAGCAGGTCACCCCGTGCCTGACCTGACACACACCGTGTGTGCCATGGTCCAGCCTGAGCCTGGCATACTTTCTTCCATTTTCTGTTATTCATTCAGTATTCCTGTCCATTGGCTTTATAATAGGGAGTTTACCATATGGTCCCACTCTTTCAACACCAATATATAATGGAAATGAAATATGGAGGTGGTGTTATGATATGGGAAATGAAAGGCAGAAAGTCTCTTCATTACCATTCTGCGTATCTCTCATGGAGTCCCTCTAGGCCTTTCTATTTATATTCCATTTGCTTTTCTTAGCTTTCTTAGCTGAAGTTGAAAGCTGAAAGAGATAACAGAAATGATCTTGGTCAACTCCTCCCCCCGCCTTTTCATAACAGATGAGAAAATAAGACCCAGATGAATCACTTATCTCCAGGCTGTGTAGTCAAATGCTTTTTTGACCGTCCCTGTCAGGCAAGTTAGTGGCTCTGCTGATCCCATAAATGTAGCAGCTCCGTCTCTGCTTCACTTTATTCCTTTTAGCTTTGTTTTTGTCTCTTGGAAAAGAAGATACAAATTAATTAGTCCTAGAATTCTAAAGCTGAAAAGGAACCTTGGAAATCATATTAGCTAACCTTACCCTTTTACAATAAAGAAATGGTGTTATGTTTACACATGTGTGTATTATCTAAACTGTACCCTTTCCCCCTTTACTGTAGATCACAGCTTCCTGGGATTTGAATGGCAAAAACGGTGGTGTGCTCTCAGTAAAGGAGTATTCTACTATTACGGAAGTGACAAAGGTAGTATGGGTGTTCAGTTTTCTCAAGTTCTGTTGCGTGAGGGTTTGGGAGCCATCTTTCACCCCCCTTTTTTGGTACAGAGCAAACTGAAGGCAGATGGAGAACAAATAACTGAGAACTTCAAAAATTATAGCCTAAGACTGATGTATAATTCTATTTCATTATTTGACAAATTCTTCAAATTCCAGAATGCCCTAAAAGTTAATACAATTATGTTTTATTGAATTAGGAAAGAAGATAAAATAACTTTCACCTATGTGGCCTTTCACCTTAGGAAATATTTATCATCTAGGCTATGGCTGTAGAATCTCTGTGGAGAAGTTAAGACCATTTAGGATTGCGAAGGTTTGGCCGTCTGGGCACTTCAGCTATAGTATCTTGCCTAACTACAGTTCTGTGTGGCAAGGTACTGTTATTAGGCCCACTTACTTTACCGTTTGGAAAACTGAGAACAGAGAGGTTAAGTAAGTTGTTCACAGTGACAGAGCTGGTAAATGGCAGATCTGGGCTTTGAACCTAAGCGTAATGGTTAGAGTTCATACTGTTAACCATCATTGTCACTGTATTAACTTAGAAATAGCAAGATACATTTTATAATTCATTCTGTTTGCTAACTAACAGATCTCTTAGTCATAGTTCATATAATTTTCATTTCATTATTTGAACAAATAAAGTCATTGTAAAATATTGAAATTTAAAAGATGTAAGCTTTTTTAGTTTTGATTTTTTTCTAGGAAAAGGTCAGAAGTTAAATATTGTAGAGTAAGTGATATGTAGAAATAGCTAACATTCATGTCCATAAAGGACACTTAAGGAGAAAAAAGACATACAAGTTCAATATCATGGAATCTAAGCTCTCCTGTGGAATTCTTATCAGTATGGTTACTTATCATTGTTGTTTGGACATTTATGTTTTATTTGACATTATTTGTAGATTTTAGGGTTTTTTTTCTTCTAAACTTGGGTAGATATCTTAGTGTATTTCAGATAGATTTGAAAAACGTGCATGATGCTAGGGGTTGATCTGACATTTTGGCTAGTTGGTCGTTTGTATTCTGTCACTAATTTACAATATGTTCAAATGTAATAATGGTATCAGTGAAGTATAAACTATAAATAACGATCATCAGATAGCCTTCTTTCTTCTGCTAAGGGTAAGTAGGTGATTTTGTCTGAAAATTTAGAGGCCAAGTTCAGTTATAATTTTCATAGGTCATTAATATGTGTTGCTATTATAGAAATATAATTTTGTACTGCTTTGTGAACTGAGATCAAGATCTTACTTTTTGGTAAAGAAATATCCTCAATTTTGTAAGACCAGAGGAAGGAGGTTTTAAAATCTTGTGACTTTTATTCAGTTAGGCTTCTCATTTCTAATTTCTTTAAGAATCAGTGAATGCTAATGTCTGTTTCCTCTACTCCCAGTCCTAACTGGTGTACGAACGGTTAGGTCACAGATTAGCAAGTTTTCCAAAAACCTTATCAGTGTTTATATTTATTTCAAAGTAATATTCAATAAATAAATTCTAGGAGCTTTGGGGGGATGTTAATTAGTTACATTCCCGTTTGCAGTCTTACTTAATGAGACCTTTGGTTACAACACTGGTTGCAGTTTGTGTTCTAATTACTTAGTGACTCACTTAGCCAGCACTGCCACTAGTGGCTTTTTAAAAATTCCCGTCTGGCATTTGTTCTGTATGTGACATTTGAAGGTCTGGTTTGTATTTCTTTAAACTCTTTCCTATCTGTTACTATAAAGCCTCCTCTTTCCATGAAGATTTCATATTTGCTTTTAGTGGTTCTTTTCTCTGTGGCCGCTTCCTTTGGAATTCTTGGCCAGTTCACCATTTAGGGGTGTGGGGGAAAAAATGTATCTTTAGACAGTTTTAATTGCTTGCTTGTCGTGATCTTAATTTCCTTCCTTTGTAGCTCTTTCTTTCCAGGAAAATTTATGTGTCACATGAAATTTTTATTTTCTTTTGTGAAATTGGATAACTAATTTGTGCAGTCATATTTACCTTATGTGTGAACCATTTACCTAAACTTTTGAAAGCTATTTAGATATATGAGAACTATAATCCTCCAACTAAGTGGGATTTAGATAAATGGATTATAGAGGCACAGAAGGAGTTGATGCCACTTACTAGGTTAAACTGTACTTTGTTACTGTTTGACAGATACACAGTTCATATTTTCTAACATTCTGTGTGTGCCAAAAACCATTTTGACCCATCAAGACAGTAATGGTTTACAAAGAGTAGTTCCAGCCTCCGGGGTAAATAATGCACTTACCTTTGCACCCATAAATATTATCTGTATTTATTATTCATGGCCATTTGGGGCCCTTAAGTAATAAGTATATAGAGAGAGTACATATTTTATCACTTCATAAAATTACATCCATCCTTTCATCTCCTTCCTCTTCCTTTGATTGTTTGAATCTCATTCATCAAACTTGTTTGGTTCTAGATACTGAGACTGCCTTCAAGGTAGTCATTCATTCACTCATTCATTTATTTTTTTTTATTTGCTAAACATCTATTGGATACTAGGCACTGGGAATCCAAAGAGAATCTGCCTTAGAGGTACTCAGTTTAAGTAAGAAGAAGAGAGGAAGTTGTAGGATTGCAGGTGGGGGCTGGGTGGATAAACTGATCTATTGGACCAGGCATCGTAAGTGATTTAAATAAAATATCTTCCGATCACAAAGGAGGGGCGGCTAACTGCCCAGAGGAGTTAGGGAATACTTCCTAGTGAAGAGGACATTGGGCCTTAACTAATGAGGAGGATGTTGTCAGGTGATGAGAGGTAAAATGGGTGTTCCAGGCAGGGGAACAGCAGAGATTCTGACTTGCAGAAAGCCTTGGATGAGATCAAAGCTGACTCAAGACTGAGCATAAGAAGTGAGGGGAGGGGGCCCATGAGGCTAAAGGAGTGGGCTAGGATCTGATTAAGAACAGGGCTTAATGACCAGACTTAGTTTTTAGGAAGTAATTGTAATGGCATCATGGAGGGTGGATTGGAATGGATAGAGACTGGGTCCACAGGATCATTTAGGGGGACACGGAACTCATATAGCCAAGAAAGGCTGTCGCAGGGCTGCTGCTGCAGGCCGATTTTGGGTTGGGGCGGACCTCTCCAGCCACACAGCACACTCTTCCCACAGCTCAGTTATCATCAGCCCCGCCAGCAAGCCTGCCAGTGATGGCTCCCTTGGTAGCCTGTTCCAAACTCATGTTCCATTTTGCTTTTCCCCTTTTTCTTTTTAACCTCCATATGATCTCGAATCAGCATTATGGACCTTTCTTATCTCTTTCCACTTCTGAAAGGGGAGACGTTACTCTCTAGTATTCTCTTTTCTTGCTGCTCCAGAGGTTTTGCTGTTCCTACCACCATTGTCCAATTAGAGCAAGTCTTAGCACCATCCAGCATGTGGCAGCTGTAGGCAGGCTTGGTCCTACCACATCATCCTAAATGTATTCCAGAAGTCATTGATTACATCAGGAGGTTGTAATTTTTTCAGTGTTGTATCTTTTTAATACATAATCAAAGTAATTAGAAAATTGGCTTAATACAGATCAATTAAATAAAACTTCTAGGTTGACAAGGAAGTAAAGTTTTTCATTGCAATTGACCTCTGCTCTCTCACTTCCTCCGCAGCCTCACCATTGGTAGGAAAAATAGGATCTATCTGTTCAGTCTGGGTGAAAATGAAAAAGTGCCTTTTGATGTTGAAATAGCATCACAGTTCTCTGTGAATATTTTAAAAATATTGTTAAAGGACAGAGTGTTTGTACAGTTGTAAGTTGTGTTGTTTTATAACAGCAACTTCAGTAATAGCCATAAAAGCTTGCCTTTTTTTCCTGGCTTGTTTGATAGAGGCAAATCCCCAGGTCAGGGCATCAGCATTTTGTGCTTGTGTCATGACTATGTGTAAAATGTATCAATGAATTCATATTTCAAAATTTATATCATAGTTTGGTTTGTGTACAGAAGAATAATACCTTTGTTGTTTTTTTTAAGAAAGAGGGATACTTAGTTCTACTTTTTACCAAGTGCTTGCAATTTTATAGGTTTTGGGGCCTTTGATATACAAATATTAACTTTATAATTTATCACAATAAATGTTAAATAAAAGACCTTTATTTTCTGCCTTTATAGAGACCTTGTAACAGTATAGAGAAGTTAAAATGTACATCTGATATTTAGTAGGATTTCATCAACACGTAGAATTATTCAGATACAAACTAAGGCTTATGAAGGGTCTGATGATGACAAATCATGTTGGTTTGCAATAAAACATGGCACCATTTGATTGAAAATACAGCAACATCCATATATAGATTGAAGATATGTAGAGATTGAAGGTAGATGTATTTTAAGTCAAACTGTGCACTGCTATAACTATTATATAGATATAGATATATGGGTGTTGCTTTATCTATCTGTGTATATATAAATAGATAAAGCAACATCTATACCAGTAGACCTTCTTTGAAAACCTGTGTGTCAGGTACTATTAATACAAAGTGGCATAATACATTTACTCACAGGAGTGGGCACAGAGGGCCCATAAAACATTATGATACATAGAAGCTGGCTCGCAGGGGCAGTAGATGAGTGACAGCTGTGAGCCAGGAAGGGGTGGGGGCAAGCTGTTCCATGTCACGAGTTTGGCCTTTCCTGTCTGAGGGACGGTTAATGTGTGTAAGCCTTGGAGGTAAGTAGGTGGCAGGAGACACTGACTGGATGTTGAGAAGATCACGTTGACAGCTGTCAGAGGCGGGTGAGACTGAAGGCAAAGATGTGTTCTGAAGCTGAGAGTAACGGAGTTCAGAGAGGTCATTTGCCACCTTAAGCCTTGGAAGAGCTGCAGGGTATCTGAGATGTTTGAACCACTCTCGCGTTGCACGAGTAACAGCAGTGTCCTTTATTTTCCAGTTACCATGGGAGTCTCTAAAAGGATGATATCTGTAGGGTAGGAAGGTACTCTCTGTGCAGTGTTCATCTTAACAATAGCTATAAGTTATGACCGTCTAATGGACCATATCATAATTATTACCTGAATTTCAGTTGCAGAGAAAAACAATGGGTATAGTCAAAAAAGTAGAAACAGAGCTTTAAATTCCCATTCTACAAAAATGCCTGTAATTTATTTGTTCTCCATTCACAAATACCTCATGCTACCTTGTTTTGTTTTTTTAGTTTTCAGATGTTTATTTTAAATTCCAGTAAAAAACATTTTATCTGTTAGTTTTATTTTTTAACTTTATTTTTAATGTTGACACTGTTACAGCTGTCCCCCTCCGCCCCGCTTTGTACCACCTCTACCCAGTCCCTGTGACCCTGCCCTCTGGCGGTCACCACACTGTTCTCTGTGTCTGTGGGTCATGCACGTACGGTCTTTGGCTGATCTCTTCACCTTCTTTTTTCCAGTCCTCCTCGTCCCCTCTGGTGGCTGTCAGTCCATTCCTTGTGTCTGCGCCTCTGTTTCTATTTTGTCCATAGTTTATTTGTTCATTAGATTCCACTTATAAGTGAGGTCATATGGTACTTTTCTTTCTCTGACTGGCTTATTTCACTTAGTACTAATCTCCAGGTTCGTCCATGCTGTCTCAGAAAGTAGGATTTCCTTCCTTTTACAGCTGTGTAGTATTCCATTGTGGAAACGTACTACAGCTTTTCTCTCCACTCATCTACTGATTTACCTTGTTTTTAATCCTAATTATATCTGTTGTTGAAAATGTGTGGCTGTATACAAAAACCACTTGATCTTTATTTTAAATTTAAAAAAAGTTTTGAAAATGCCTAAAATTTCCTGTGTCAGATCATAGGAGCAAAAATTTTAATTCTATATAAAATACTTC
This sequence comes from Carollia perspicillata, assembly GCA_004027735.1. NCBI lineage: Eukaryota > Metazoa > Chordata > Mammalia > Chiroptera > Phyllostomidae > Carollia > Carollia perspicillata. Next base: position 55,243 of record PVKM010001253.1, on the reverse strand, counting down.
CCTGTAGATTCATAAATATTGCCTGTATTTATTCTTCAGGGCCATCTCTGGGGTCCTTAAATAAAAATATATATAGTATATAATATTTTTCACTTAAATAGTCATAATTTGATATTTCCTCACAGTATAACTCAAAACAGCAGAAGTGTATTTCTAAATTGGCATTAGCAGCTGTGTTTCCTTAAGCTGTAAAATCAAAGTAAATGTTCATATATCGTTAACTGAAAGCCTAGAAGAACTTGTTGATCAGTGCGATAAAGTTTGTTAGAAGGGTTTAGTGTTAAAGTATTTTCCTCTTGCCTGCTAATTAAATGAGCACAGATACTTATAAAACAATATTAGTTTATTCAATAAGAAGACTTTAAATATAAGAAGCAGACATTGAAAATTTCTGAATACATTGCATATCTTTCTGTTTGCTAGCCATTTGTACCAAGTTAGCGTTTTCAGTATAAACAACAGAAGCCAGCTTTGTTTAACTACATAGACAGGGAGATTTATTAGTAGAATATCAGCTCTCAGACAGAATTGGTGGGAAGGCTAACCAACCAGGCTCAGAAAGCAGGCAAGGACTCAGCCCCATACATGGTCCCAGGCAGGCACTGTGGGCCCTGTGATGTTGCCCTTGTGCACTGACACCAATCGGTGAATTCCAGTGCCCTAAGAATGGGTTCTGAGCTCTCCCCTGATTCTTTTGTTCCTTAGTTCAGTTTTAGGTCCTAAGCCGGAGTATCTGCTTGGCTGATTGGATCAGGGAAAATCTACTCCTTCTAGCATTTGTGGTAGGAAGTTGGCTATGCCCCCGACAGTCCCAAAACTAAAATAGGAAAGATATTTGGATTCTGGAGATCTTCAGATCACAAATGCCTGCTACTTTATAGGGACGCTTAATGGTTTGGAATTATTTAGTTGCTATATTTGTACTGTATTTTTAAATGGTGAAAAAGTAGTAGGTGTTTTAAGCATATTTTCTGAGAGCCAGTAAGGAAGAGAAAAAGTAGTCCTGACTGGTGTGGCTCAGTGGCTTGGCCATTGTCCTGCAAACAGAAAGGTCACCAGTTTGATTCCCTGTCAGGGCAACTGCCTGTGTTGTGGTCCAGGTCCCCTGATGGGGGCATCCAAGAGGCAACCAATCAATGTTTCTCCCACACATTTCTCTTTCTCTTTTTCTCCCTCCCTTCCCCTTTCTCTAAAAAGAAATAAATAAAATCTTTCTTGAGAAGAGATTTTAAAAAGAAGAGAAAAAGTAAGCACATTAGCAAGAAAAATAGGACTCATTAGCTTTTGGTAGGTGGTAGCAGGGTGCAGGAGAGAACATGGGGACAACTGATGAAGGAAGGGGAGAAATAGGGAATGTCTAGTTTTCTATCCTGGGGGCTCAGTTAATTGAGATGCCTCTGTTAACTGAGGAGGACAGAAAGGAAAGATCACGAGCGTTGGGGAAGTTGGGGTCAGATGACCTCCACTGTGGGCATGTTACATTTATTGTAGCCATAAGGTATTCAAGGAATAAAACAAGTGTCGTGAGCAGATGAAGATTTGGGTGTACAAGTCTGAAGCTGAACTAAAATGGGAGCTATGAGTTGTAAGCATATTGATAGGAATTTAATCTTTGGAATGAGGTGCGCCTGCCCAGCAAAAACTGTAAAGTGGGGAGGGACCAGGATTTAGAGCGTAACCCCTCATGGCAGTGTAAGAGACAGGCAAATGCAGAGGAGCCCGTAAAGCCAGCTGAGAAAGTGGGACCCAGGTTCCAGGAGGAAATGAAAGATAATGTTTATCTTCTCTACTGAGACTTCATAATTACATATTCTAGGACAGTTGTTCTTCAGACATTGAATGTGTATTAAAATCACCAGGGGTGCTGGCTAAAAATTTGGTTTCCTGAACGTACCTCCGGAATTCCTATATAGCAAGTGCAGAGTGGTTGCCATTTCTGTGTTTTTAACAGGCATCCAAGACGATTCTAACATAGGTGATTCTTAAAATGTACCTTGAGAAACACCTTTCTAGGAGTCAGTGTGAAGTGGTTGAATAAGCAAGGGCTTTGGAACCAGACTCACGTTAGGGCCCTGGCTTTTACAGCGTACTGGTTGTATGGCCATGAGCGGGTTGGTTATTTTCAGCTGTGTTTTCCCATCAGTTCTAGGAATATAATAAATACTTTCTCTCTCTTAGAATTACTGCAAGGTATATAGAAGATATGCTACATTAAATTCCTGGCATATAGAAGAAGGAGCTCAGTAATTGTCAGTTGTCTCTTTGGCACTTGAAAAGCCCAGAACACAGCTGTAAACCTAAAAGCCAGTGAAAAAAAGAGAAGGAAATAGCTATCGTTAACCTTATGCATTTTGTTTCGTAGGAGATCAGACCCAACTGCTTTTTACCTTGAGCCTACTGAATTAGAATTGTGTAAAATTAAGTTACTGATTTAATGGATTTCATTATCTAGGTTTCTCCTGGCAGCCTTCAGTTCTATAGACATGAAGTACGAGCAGCATGATGCGGGCAAGGTTAAAGTGCGAAACAGAAGCTGAGAGAAATTTAATAGAGCGACGGACACCTCAAAAATCTTGAGGGCATCAATGTGTTATAACATTGTAAAAATGAATGCTCTAATTAATACTACCAGATAATGAAGAAAATGTTAAATTATGTTTAAAAGAATTGTTTGAGAAGTTGGAGAAGTGTATATTTCAGAAAGATTTCCATTATAATCACTGACATTTTAGAGTTTTGGCACTTAAAAGAATAAGCTTTTGCTATTTGGGAAGTTCACTTAAGTAAAATATTTTATTAGTGTTTTACAGTTTGGGGCAGATGAACTTGTATTCCTTGTAATCACATTATTCCTCATGTGGTTGACATGTTCCTGTTTGCAATAATCTTCCTCAGGTCAACAGGCGGCCTTGACACTACCCCTGAAGGCACCGCGGAACTAACTTACATGTAAATTACTATGGATTGCCGTAGAATGCTAGGGTTTCCTCTTTTTCTCTGTCTAGAAGAGATGCTGATGAGAAGGGAGAAGAGCAGAGTCTTATCATAGCTGTATTTTGTCCATTTCATGTCTTGAGTGTCCTGTCTCCTAACTGGAAATGTGGCTACTTTATGGTTGTGGATTTGCAAAAGCTATTGAGAAAGAATTATGACTGCCCCTTCATAGTCTTCAACCTTTCTGGTACCATACTCCTACCCCACTTGGGTATTTATGTGATTATTTATCATTTAATTCTCAACAACCAGCTGAATAGGTCTAAGTATTAGTTTTTTTAAATCATTTTTACTTGGTTAAACAACTCCTTTTGTTTTGTAGACTTAGGTCTTTCTTTGGCAGAAAGAGATTTTCTGCTGTTATATATTTGATTATTGGCACTTTTTTGTTACCATTCTTCTAGGGCGCCCATTTTTTGTTTGGTATTTTTTTCAGTCTTCCATATACATCCTATTCCCTTTTGCCTCTTTCCCTCCTTGCTCTTTTCCCCTGCTCCTACTAAGGGAGTTTTTAAAAGTATATCTGATCTGATTTTTCAACAATGTTCAAAATTTTCAACTTTTTATCGTTTTAGTGTATCACTTGTTTTGCTGCTCCATTTTCTATTTCCTTATACAGTATTTTTCCATTATTTGAACAACTCCATTTCAATTTCTACCAGTCTCGGTCATTTCTTTTTTTTATTTTATATTACATTGCTTCACCTTTCATCTCTTTCAGAATCAAATTTTTTTCATTTTTAAAGCATACAAAGCAATTGCCTAATATTTATTTCTGTGCCTTGTAGTTTGTTCCAGCTTTCAAAACCTTGAGCACTCTGTTATGTTTTTGCATTACATTACATGTTTACAGCACCTCTGTTTTGGGTTTTTTGTTTTTTTAAAAAAATTTTTTGCTTTTCCTCTTATCCTTGGACAAAGATCCTTGCCTCTGTAATCTGGGATGCTTCTGCATTGGATTAGTGCTTTCTCTTGGGTCCATCTGACTAGAGGCTGCTTCCATCCTCCTATTAGACTCTAACAGAAGATCTGATGCCTCGTTCCATAGCCTGTACCTGGGCATTTTTGTCTAAAGTGGATTTGTTAGTCTAAGGAGGGATCACCTAATTTGGCTGCCCGGATGGTTGTCTTATTCCTAGTTAATCTAGCAGGGAAGATATCCTGTTCCTCGCAGCTCTTCCAATAGTGCTGATTTTATATCTCCAGATGCAAACGCCCAGTCCTCATGCATTTCCATCCCCACTCGTGTTACACTGCCGAGAATTTGAGGGAGAAAGCATGGGCTTAGATCAGGTGACCATGTGGGTGGAGCCCTTGTACAGCAGGAGAGCTACTTTTCTCCATCTGGTCCTTGAAAGCCCTGTCCTTTTCCTGGTAAGTTTAAGGAAACCTCTCAAAATTGTCCAGGATAGCTTTGATATTTTGCTTTTGACTATTTCTATATCTTGTAGTGAAAATTAAAGCCTTTTGCAAGTTAGTGGACCATTGCCTGATGTTTTGGGAGCACCTTTTGTAGTGGGCGTGTGTTTCAATGAGAAGGGAGGAAAGGTCTGGTAAGGTGTTACTAGCTTCTGCCTCACTGAGCCTACAGTGCTCCCTCACTTGTTTCAGGTGCTCAGTATAAATTTACTGAATGAGGGAATGAACAATTTAGTCATCTTTGAGAATTTTAGAAGAACCAACTGTGCTGAACCATTTTTTATTATTGGACCTGTTCACCAATATTATTGTACTAGTTAGGTATTTTGCAAAATATGTCCCAGGAGTACCAGTTCCACATACTGTTCTCTGAAGAAGGGTTCCATGCATGGCCCTGGCCAGCGTGGCTCGGTTGGTTGGGCACTGTCCTGCAAAGCAAAAGGTTGCCAGTTTGATTCCTGTTCAGGGCACATGCCTGGGTTGTGGATTCCGTCCCCAGTTTGGGTGCCTACACAGGACAACCGAATGATATTTCTCTCTCACATCAATGTTTTTCTCTCTTCCTTCCCCTCTCTCTACAAATAAATAAACAAACAAATAAATCTTTAAAAAAAGAAAAAGGGCTGCACATACAAGTAATTTCGGGAAATGCTGCATACTAAGTCTTTCTTATAGAAAGTCAGTTAATTTGTAAATATATTAAGGCCTCGGGAAGACCTGCATTTAACAAAACCTGTTTAATTTAGAATTTCCCAAACTAATTTGATCATGGAAGCCTGTTCATATCTCAAACCACACTTTGGGAAATGCCATGCTAATTTTTGTAAATTTTCTGTACCTCATAGAGTTCATTATAGGTTGTTTCCACAAAGCAAGCTTCAAATTTTTGAGTTTGAATTATTTATATAATCATCCAAAGAGATGTAAATTATAGCTAAATATGATTAGAATGTCCAGATTTGTCAGGAATTGCCAACTCAGATTTTTTTCATTTGATGCTTTAAACAAGATGTGATCCTAGTGGCCTTTTTAAAATATATGTTATTTCAGGCATTGAATTAGTATATTTAAGAAAAGGAGATAAATACTACTTGGCTCATTGAGCTGAGGGAGCCCATTACCCCACAATATGGAAGCATTTCTATATTTTCCCCAAGTTTGGTAAAAAAGAGAGGTGTCTATATGATTTTTATATTGTGTATTGATCTATGACATAAAACTATAGTTGTACAACTTTTCTGTCAAAATGGCATAACTGTGTGAAGTAGAAAAGCAAATTATATTTTCCTTTTCGGAGTATCGAATCCTTTGTCGTATTCCTGCTTTGTATTTCTTTACTGTCTGACTAAAGCTCAAGTCACTTTTCCTTTGGACATTGACACGTGTTCTACTAGTTTAATTGTTCACTGACTTGTTACGAAACATTTTTTTGGTTTGGTTTTGGTGATTAATGCTTTCGTACCTGCTTTACCACTCCTCTCCATCCAAATACTTTGTTTTCCCCTCACATCTTTTAATAATTAATTTTATTTTGTTTTGCCTTGCTTCTTAAATTTAGACTTCAATGCATACCAATTTAGGATTCTTTAAAAGACAAGTTGCATTTTAGAGGCTTTTGGGTGGGGATGGGACTGGGAGGGTGGTGATGAGGAGAGAGAGCGGTACATACAGCCCAGGGGTTTTTCGTCTAGTCAGGTTTTCCCACAGACTCACTAAGTCTGAAAGAACCGCAGATTTGTAGTGGGTTTGTCCAAGCAAGTTTTGAGTTCCAGTTCTTGAATTTTTTTCTACGTGAAAGTGTCTCATTTCCATTCCTCCTCCTGAATAGGACCACCATCTGCCGACCTCCTCTTCTGGTTCCCTCATACGTCCTTTTAAAACCCAACCATCCCAAATACGTCTATACTTTTAGAATTAAAAGTGATATCTAGAAACATTATTTAAACATATTGTGAAAACAATATGGCCCAAAACCACTCTTTTCAAGAATTGACAAAGAAAATATAAGTAAAAGATAACTGACTGGGCATTTGTACAATAATAAGTGAAATTCTGACTTTCATTCTGTCTTCAACAGACAAGCAACAGAAAGGTGAATTTGCGATAGACGGCTACAGTGTCAGGATGAATAGCGTTCTCAGGAAGGATGCAAAGAAGGATTGCTGTTTTGAAATCTCTGCTCCTGATAAACGTGTCTATCAGGTTTGAGTTTTTATGTTTTGAAATTAAGTTGATAAAATGTTCTGATTTCATTTATAAAGACATTAACATTTTGTTAAAACAACTCTCCCTGACATGTTAATAATAAAAAAATAATGGTTTTTATACACTGAACATTTATATAAGAGGTAATACATTTTAAGAAAATTCAGATTAGTTCAAGTGATATCTTCTTGAAAGAGAATAAGCGAGTATGCAATTTATCAGTTACTTCACATGTTTCATTTTATGTCTGTTTTAATAGAACTGTGTGGTTTCTTAAAAGAATTGCATAGTGGAAAGAGTAAAATTATCAAAAGAAAAATATCAGTGTTAATGCATACTGCAGTGCTTAGGTTTGGGGGAGAAAATGAAGGTAGAAGGCACGTATCAGCTCTGCAATTTAAGAGCTATCAGAGAGCATCAACATGGAATGTATGTTTAATAAGTTTTAAATATCTGAGATTGCAGTTGAAAGCCAGTTAATTAAGTTGTCAGATAGTGTGTTGGAATCTGACAAGAACATTTTTAAGAAAACTGTACCCAGCAGTCTAAAGAAATTCATGGGTGTCTTCTAATTGTCAAGGGCAAATTTTGTTCATCAGTCCTGTCTCTGACATTGATGAAGAGAAGCAGCTTCTTTTCCTGCACAGCTGCCAGCTGCTGATCAGAGTTTCAAATCCATCATCCTCTGCTTCAATTACGTAAATTTGTCAAAATTAACTGTACATTATAAGAAGCATCCTTGCAAGAAAAGTAGTACTAGACATGAGAAGAATTACTAATGGTCTTAAAGAAATGATAAGAATGCGACATACCTTTCATTTCTACTGTGGTGATTTTTCTAGTTATTGCTTGTGTTTTTATTAGTTCACAGCAGCTTCTCCCAAAGATGCCGAAGAATGGGTACAACAGCTGAAATTTGTATTACAAGGTAAGAGCAATCAATTGAACGAGTTATTGCAGTCTTTAAATGATGAATAACTGAATGATTTGGATTTTTGTATATCAAAAGCTTCCTGAATTTCTGTGAGAATGACCAAGGGAGTATGAGTGGTATCAGTATAGACCACTGAACTCAGATGTGTGAAAGTATTCTGTAAATTCCAATGGGCAACTTTGCAATTCACATATTTATGCAACAATAATTTTTAAAAATGTTTTAGGTTAAAGATACAGCATATAATAATACTGTGACTTTGTAGGGCTGCATAAATTTAGAAAATAGGGTTTTGCAAATCTGTTGTGTCTTTTACAAATACACTTCCTGAAATGTGTTTTGTAGATATGGGGTCTGATATCATTCCCGAGGAGGATGAAGAGAGAGAAGAGCTATATGATGATGTGGATCATCCTCTACCAACCAGCAGCTCACCAGCCAGCACTCAGCCAATCGATGATGAAATTTATGAAGAACTCCCAGGTATTTATTATCTGGTGATTCATTTAAGGGTTTGGGGACTTTCTAATTTTTAATGTCATCAAATTGACAACTTAAGTAGTAAATGGTGAGCCCTGGCTGGTGTAGCTCAGTGGGTTGAGTGCAGGCCTGTGAATCAAAGGGTTGCCCGGTTGGATTCCCAGTCCAGGCACATGCGGGGCAACCACACATTGATGTTTCTCTCCTTCTTTTTCTCCTTCCTTCCCCTCTCTCTAAAAATAAGTAAATAAAATATTTTTTAAAGAAGTAGAAATCATGAGCCATTAAGAACAAGGTCAAAGAAAATCTTCAAAATTCTACTTTATGAAAAAGGTTCTGCTTGAGGTATTTCAAGTGGATGCACACTTATGAAAAGTGAGTGGAATGTTAAAACGAAGCAGATACAGTCCTGATCTCATGGGACTTTTGGCTCATTAGCATTGTTTATGCTACATAATTTTTTAATTAAAAAATTGACTTGCCTTACAGTTTTTTCCACGAACTCACACATCATTTTTTATTTATCCATCTTGGAACTTCCATTAACCAGAAGTTCTGTGCACACCCCATATGTCAACAACTTCTGCCTCATGCATTCCTCCTTCCTGTGTGTACGGCATTGTCTTGGAGGAATATTGTTGAACTATAGACAAAGGCGTTTTACAGCTTGCATTTTCCTTATTTGAAATTGCATCAATATGAATGTTTTTTTATTCTACATTTTGAAGCATGGTTTAGTGTTGTATACTTCAGTATCTGTTGTAACATAAAATTAATTGTTTATTAGCTTATTTCACTTGTAGTTTTAAGGGCCCACCTAAAATAGAAGGATAGGCATCAGGACTTAGGATATGTAGAATATGAAAACATTAGAGGAATTATTGCATTCCTCTAGATTAAAATGAGCCCTTTTCTGGCTATTAAAAAATCAGTAGTTAGAGAATAAAAAGGATTATAAGCAGTATAAGTGAGATTTAACTGACATCTAGAGGGGCTATTTTTCTCTGAATAGAACAATTTAATGACATAGTATAAACCTTAAAATTGATTTCAAGAATACGTAAAGTGTTACAAATTAATGTACAAATGTCATTTTCAGTGAAGTCAGTCTAACATAATAACTAAATCATGGACTTTAGAATCGGAAAGTTTAAATTCTGGCTGTACCATCTAGCTCAGTGACTTTAATTTTTAAAAGATTTTATTTATTTATTTTTAGAGAGAGGGAAGGAAGGGAGAAAGAGAGGGAGAGAAACATCAGTGTGTAGTTGCCTCTCACACGCCCCCCACTGGGGATCTGGCCTGCAACCCAGGCATGTGCCCTGACTGGGAATGCAATCTACAACCCTTTGATTCACAAGCTGGCACTCAATCCACTGAGCCACACCAGCCAGGGAGCTCAGCGACTTTAAAAGTCAATTTCTGCATCTGTAGAATGGGAATAATATCATGGTGGGGAGGGGAATGAGCTAATGCATCTAAACCTCTTAGCCCACTGCTCAAATCATAGCAAGTCCACAGTAAATTATATGTCACGATTGCTTTCATTATTGTATCTGGTAAATTCTTACAAGTGCTTATGTGAGATATAAAAATAATTTCCTGAATAATTAAGAATTAATGACTTTAATGGCATTATACATTCAAGATAGTATTAAAAGTACTCAAAATCTGTGTCTACATACTGTCTTTTATACTCTAGAAGATGATGATTAGTATAAAAACATAATTCATGGGTAATAGTGATTTGTATATATTTGTTATTTCAACGAGCTACACATATATGTTTATAGCTCCTTCCTTTCTGGTTTATCCCAAGGAAATGGCATCTGCTATAGTATCAGTTATCCTCTAGTAAGGAAGAATATTCTCTTGACTACTTGCTATCAGCCACAGCATATTATTAATACAACTATGTTAGTTTTAAATGTTCTTAAGAGCCTGTGAGAATGTATACTGATGTAAAATGGGAAAGGATAATGCCTTTAAACATATTAGTGTCATACACATTTCATTCCTTTAAAACCCTGCAATGAATGAGTTACATTACAGTTGTTGAATTAACTGTTAATTAAGTTCTGCGTTTCTTCAACTTGATCATTCTCTCCTCACTCTCCCAAATAAAATATCAGTGATGAATAAAGATCAAATATTCATGGTCATTTTTATAACAAAGACCCAAAGAAAATCTCCTAGAAATAGCTTGAAATCTTAAAAATATGAAACGTCTTTTATTTTCCCTCACTGCAGATGTTCTTCTTCATCCTTTTTTTGGCCCGGGGCCATATGATTGTTGGAAGTAACTGGTCACTCTTTAAGTAGCCTTATTGCTTGCTGTGGTACTGGAAGAAATCTAAGCTGCTCTGGGATTCCTTGGCCCCTGCCTGGGATCCCAGTGGCTGTACAAAGTGATTGAGCCTGATAGACCCCGCAACTGTGCCCCTGGGAAGGGAACTGGCGTAGGCAGCTGTGGAATGTCTCGCTCTTCTCTCTGCCCCAGTGGAACCGAGGCCGCTGCAACATCTGCACGGGTCAAGTTTGTCGCGTTTGAGCCAGTTGCTACAGAGGGGATTTTTCTTAATGAAAGCCCTAAAGTTGTCTTTGAGAGTTAAGCTTTTGTTTGATTAAATATCTAAAACTAGAAAGGTAACTTTTTTCCTTAAAAATAAAAATGATCCCTCTCCCAGGATGAGAATTAAGCTAGTTGCTTTCACTTCAGTGAAATAGGAATATAATTTTGAGAGGAAGTGAAAACAGTGGAAAAGCAGTGAACACACTCACAAACTGTTGGTGTTTTTCCAGTTTTGTGCAGAGAACTGCGTTTCTCAGAAATCTGACTGGTTAAATTCCCAGAATTAATAAATATGACGATTTCAACACAATTTTCTGTCAATTACATATTATTGAAAACTAATCCTCTTAGTTGAAAGATGAAGTATGTAAATCTGAAGAAAAATCGAAGCATTCAATGTGTTACTTTAAATCATAGAGTTCTGTTTCTGAGAAAGTAAAGCTCTTATTCTAATACATGTATTTTTTAATGTAAAATAAACCCGCAGTGTTTAAGTCTCAAGAGTAAGAAGAAGAAGACATTGTTTAAAAAATCATATTGTGAAATATCCGTTGAAAAACATTTATAATTCTATGGGAGAGTAAGTAGTTTCATTGTAATTGTTTTTCAGTTAGAATATTCTAACTTTATTACAGCAACTTCTCTTTAATTTCTTGTTCATTAATTTTTAACTAACTTCATAAAGAGAGTAAGGATAAATTTGTAAAATTACTGTGCATTTAAGGGATTTATACATACATATGGAAGAGTCGAGAGTGCTGTTTCTGGAGGGTACTCAAGTATTTGGCTTTTCTTCAGACACCCTGTTGCTTTGACACCTTTTATGCCTGAGGACCTATCAGCACAGGCCAAGCCAGGTTTCCTTACGTTGGGATATTCCTGTAGCATATTTGTGTTTGCAGAGCTAATGTATTGATCAGAGTGCGTTAAACTGTTTCATAACACAGTAATGAGTTCATTTGGCTTGGCATAAATTTAGAAGTTATTGCTCATCTTTGCATTAGAAATGCAGAGGAACATTTTTACTTGATTTTGAATCTTGAAAAGAGAAAATAGTGCTTACGAAAGTGCTGCAGGAATCAACCCCTCTTGCTTATCTCTTATAGTTACCAAGTCACTTGCTTTTTAATTTTTCTTTAATGTCAGGAAATTACGCAAAAGCAACAACAACAAAAAAGATTTTTCTAGATATAGACGGACTAGAATCAGCCCAGTTCCAAGAACGGTAACCACCCATTAGCCTCTTAGATTTGTAACCTGCAGAGGAATTGTATTTGAAATTCTTCTGGCAAGTGGACTAGAGGACAGAGGGCAACATAAAACAGGAAGACAAATTTTCAATTCCATTAACCTGTTTTTTAAAAGTGTTAATTCATTCCTTTTTTTTAAAAAAGTAATGATTGATTGAACTATTCTGAGCTAGCCAAGGATGTTTTTGTCCTTTGGTCATTCCATTTCATTTTAAATTTATTCAGTCCAACTATCTGTATTGAAAATGGAATATGAAGCAAAATGCAGCTATAATTCTTTTTTTTCAGTGAAGCTGTTATTTATACATAAAAAAGAACAGGGTTTGACTATTTAAATTTGGAGTACTTTCCAGCAAGTCGACACAAGTGCTAACTTCATCCATATGTGGTCACAAACCCCCAAAATATATTTTGGCTTTATTTTCTTGCTGAATGATTATTACTCATATTACTAAGTTAATAACAAGATTATAGGGATCCTGGAGTCTCTGGTATTAACATCATTGTAAGTGATGGTAAGTTCTGGTTTCACCGAAGAATTTTTCCATTTCTTCTTTAGAATGCAGTGATACCAGTTGACGTTCATAGAGCCACATATATTCAGAGTTTAATACTGTTTGTCCAGGGAGTCTTCTGGCATTCTTTATTCTTAAACCATGGACCTGAATTATAAAGTTATTAAGCATGGTGATATTGTGTTTGAATATATAATGTGGTAAATTTTTTTCCCAAGTTAGGTAACTAGATTAGAGTCAATTTTTCAGATGGTTTTAGCTCTGGATCCTGCTGAGAGGGTTATCTGAAGTTAGAGAATATAAGGAAAACATCCATAAACTAGGGTCACTGTACACACCTAATTGTGTATATTTTTATCTTTGTTGAGTATGATGTGGTTTTAGTGTTCTTTATAGAGTTGCCTATTTCATCATATGGCATGAGGCCTTGGAATACAGTTGTGCCTGCCATGTAGCTTTTCTCTACTTCACCGTTGGCATTACAAATGAACTATTTTCATTACAAGAGATGGTTTAACATATATTAAAGCCCAGAATACCGGTGTGCGTGCAAAACATTTCTGTTGGTAGAAAGATTAACCCAGTTTTGTAACTTGGAGTTACATCAGTGGTTTACAACCAGAGGAGATTTGGGGCCCCAGGGTACATTTAATGATTTAATGCCCGGAGACATTTTTGTTGCCACAGCTGGGGTGTGTGTGTGTGTGTGTCTTACAGGCATCTAGTGGGTAGGGGCAAGGGATGCAGTTACTAAACACCCTATAATACACAGGACAGCCCCGCACAACAAAGAATTATATGGCCCGAAATGTCACTGGTGCTGAGATTGAGAAACCCTGGCACAGGGATGTGACAGACAGCCATTGCTTTATCACCTTTTTGTCCATGTCTCCTGAGTTATAAAAGCGAAAAACCCACACTCTGTGTGAGAGTTTATTTTTATGGACACAACACAGGTCTTCTTACATACACAAAAGTATTATTACATGGAATGGTTCTAGGTCACAAGGCACCAACTGGACCTGTCTGTGACTGTTTCCTTCAGGGGTGGGGGTTGAAGTTATGTTAATGAGAGAAATGAGAAAACCACAAAAGCCAAAAAAAAAAGAGGGAATTATTTTCTCTATTTTCACGAGCTACAATATGTGACAGAAGAGTCTTTTTTGATGCTGTGGATATGTGTCTGTCTTATATAGATGCTTGGGTTATAATGTTTTGATAAGGTTGCTCTTTTGAAGCTGATGGACAGACCTGTGCGGAGGGTTTGGATCTTCTGTAAAGTGAGTGAGGCATCCCGGGAGAATGAGGGGCTGAGCAATTCTGGGGCCACCTGCAATTTGACAAGTAGTGTTAAAAAGGGAGGCAGCCCTCTTATGGGAATTCTCTCCCTTCTTGGGACTGGATTTTGAAGAGATTAATGGGCAGATGGCAGGAAAAATGGTCTGCCCCTGGGGGTCGACAGGGAGCCACTGAGAGACCCCTAGAGGGGCTCAGGGAGGCAGGATCATTGAGTGTACTTCCCAGCAGGCCACATTGGGTGGTTCTTTATTATTCTTTTCATTTCCTTTTTGCTCTTGCTAAGCTTTAATTTTTACATTTTTTTAACAAAAAAATGTACATACATACTCACTGGAAAAACCATAAATATTGCTGATATGCATAAAATTAAAAAGTGAAAGTCATTCACCCCCTACCCTAAGTAAACATTGTTAACAGTTTGATATGAATCTTGTCTTTTTTTGCCCATTTACAAATATGCAAACACATATAAAATTTTTAAATGACATCCTTTTTAATTTACTTTCTTCTGCCCTCTTATTTTCTTGCCTTTCATTTCCTTCCTACTGTCTTATTACCTGCCTCCACTTCTCATTATTTTATTTTTCTCCCTCCTATCTTCCATTTGCATACATTTTTTTTCTTACTTACAGTACTCTCTTTCATTCCATAAATATTCTGGAGCACCTGATGTGTGCCAGGGACTGTACCTGGATGCTAGGAATGAATCCCTCTGCCATTCTTCCACAAGCCTCAAAGGTGCAGCTACCTCTGCCCTTTTGGGCCCAAACCTTGACTTAATTCTACACACTTAGTGCCCGTGTTTATTTATGTCTTATGTATGTTTGCTGTATTCACGTCTTCTAGTAGATAGTGTCAAAACTAACTTTGTGTCAAAGCTGTGGTGACAAAGCCATACTGACACCCTTTCTCTCGCCATCCTCCTCCTCCCCTCCCCTTCTCTCCATCTGCCTCTTACCGGCTGGCTCCACCTCTGCCCCTGCACACAGAATACCTTTCTGTAAATCTGCGACCAGTGCACTGTAGCAGTTGAGAGCGAGGACTTTGGAGACAACCACACATTGCTTTTAACCCCAGCTGTGCCCCTTACCATGTACTTTAGCCAGAAGAAGAGAGAAATGAGGAGAATACAAGAAACAATAGTGGATACAGGTAAAATCTGTCAGTAACTTTATTGATTAGTTTATTGTTTTTAAAGATCTTATTTACTTTTTCTTTAGAGAGGGGAAGGGAGAGGGAAAGAGAGGGAGAGAAAGATCCATGTGTGGTTGCCTCTCGTGCGCCCCCTACTGGGGACCTGGCCCGCAGCCCAGGCATGGGAATCGAACCGGTGACCCTTTGATTCGCAGGCTGGCACTCAGCCACTGAGCCACACTAGCCAGGGCTGATTAGTTTCTTTTAACTAAAGCTTATTTTTATTACATTTCTTGGGGTGACGTTGGTTAATAAAATTATGTAGGTTTCAGATGTACAGTTCTATAATACATTATTTGTATACTGTATTGTGTGTGCACCACCCCAAGTCAAGTCTCCTTCCATCACCACTTATCCCCCCTGTACTCTTTTCTCTCTCCACCCACCCCCCTTACCCTCTGGTAATCACCATACTCTTTTTTCCCCCTTTAATCCTTTTGGTAGATGAGCAGATAAAAAAGCTGTGGTACATTTATACAATGGAAGACTACTGGGCCACAACAAAGAAGGAAATCTTATCTTTCGTGACAGTGTGGGTGGGCCTGGCGAGCATTCTGCTAAGTGAAATAAGCCAGGCAGAGAAAGACAAATACCATATGACCTCACTTATATGTGGAATCTAACAAACAGAATAAAATAACAAAATAGAAACAGGTTCACAGAGAACATACCGACAGCTGTCAGAGGGGAGGGGGGCTGGGAGACTGGGTAAAAAAGGTGAAGAGATTAAACTAAAGCTTATTTTAAATAATATTTTTTAATTTAAGAAGAAATAAAACTAAATTTGTCTAACAAAAAATTAGGTGGGGCAAGATGGAGATATGGGGTAGTGAAAACATGCTAAGTGTTGTCTTTTGTTCAGGAGGAGTGAGGAAAGAAATACCAAATAATTTTCGTCTTTGTTAGGAAATGCACGTTGAAATTTTAAACTTAAATACTAAATAAATGGGGGTTCCCAAAGCAACAGGGGAGAAATAAAAGGTGAACACATCAATTTAAATCCAGAACAAAGCTGGATAAAAGAAAAAAGGGACAAAGAGAAGATACATGGAAATAATAAGCCTCCATACAAAAGTAATTACAATAAATGTAACCTGATTCATTTAATCTGTTATAAGACAGAAGTTATTACATTGAATATATATTTTTTAAATCTAGCAACATTTTTCTTAAAGGTGACATACCTGAGACAAAAATCCCATAGAAATTTTCAAAGTAAGGGAATGGAAATAAGTACACCAGGCAGACCCACCCAAAGAAAGTGAGGCTAGCAACTATATTACCATCGGGCAGTATAGAGTTAGGGCATAAAGCAGTAATAGGACCACAGAATGACACTATATAATAATAGCAAATGTGTCTGACTACATAATCTATAAAGCAAAATCTATAAAGCAAAAGCTTATAAGACAAATTTGACAAATCTTCAATCATAGTGGGAGATTTTAACATACTGCTTTTACAAACCAGTAGACCAAGAGGGCAAAAAAATTAGAAAGGTATGGAAAGTTTGAACCAAAAAAGAAAAAAAGGCAAACTAAAAAACAAATTTTATCTTAATTATCTAGAAAGATAAAAATATATGTATTTTTAATACACATAGAATATTCATGGTAATTGATAATATGTAAGTTCACAATTGAAATCTCAACACATTTTAATGATTCTCTATCACACAGACTCTGTTCTCTAACTACAATTAAATTTAGTTAAAAACCAGCACTAAGAAGAGAGTTAAAAATACCCAAGTCCCTGTGTTTGGAGGCTGAGGAATAAACTTCTGAAGAGCTCATGGGTTAAAAGAGGAAATCACGGTGGGAAGTACAATATATGTAATTATGAAAGACATTGAAAAGAGTACAGACAGAAACTTGTGGCATGGTGCTTCCCCCGTGTAGAGGGATATGGTGATGAATAAGACAAATGAGAGAATTAATCCCCAAAGAACTGGAGATGAGGGAACAGTGTGAAAAAAGACTATAAAACAAGTGTGTTTCAATTATTATAGAGACAAAGAAGGAATAGGAATTTTAACAAGAGAAAAGGATTCTATGAAAAAAGATCAGATTTTTTTAAAAAAAGAACCAAATTGAATTTCACTAGAAATCATTGATTGTTTAGCTCATTAGCCACTGAATTCTAAATTTTTGAGCTCACTTGTTTATGTTTATATTGCCTAAGGTACCATTAGAACACATACTAAAAATTCTGAATCAACAGATAAGCAAATGTCAACCACTCTAATCAGCCTAAAATGCTAACATTTATAAAGCAAGGAAAAAAAGTACACGAAGAACTCTGGACTATTAAGATTTTCTGTGAATCTTAGATGAAGAATTCTAAAACTGCACCAGAGGTCAGTTATTCACGCTGCAGGTTTCGTATCTTTTAGCACCAAGAAATCTTAAGAATTAGTTCCAAAGTGTTGCTTCTAATCACCTTGTATCAGATGTTTTAACTGGAGTCTTCATACCGCAGATATTGTTTGCCTGCCACGTAGATTATAAACAGCTCAGAGCCTGCTTTTGCTTTTCACTCCTCCATCTTTCAGAAGACAGAATATGACAAAGTTTGTAGTAGCTTCACAAAACTGTATTTGCTTCTTCAGCTTCCAGAACACACACACACATACACATATGCACTCACACACACTCCCCTCCATGAACACACATCTCCAGAGACTGCAGCGAGAGCTTCGGGTTCCACTATTTTTGCAGATCGGTCAGCCGGGACTATCGGCTTCCTAAGAGTACTCAGCTGCTTACTTTAAAGCAATGATTAATCAGAACGGGCAAGTTCAACAGAATGTCAGTGATAAATATAAGCACTCTTCATATCTGGCCTCAGCAAGTGCTACAGCTGAGTAAGTACAAAGCCTTCAATAGTGAGAGAAAAAAACCAACCTAACATAATTAAGCTTAAGCGAAATTTTACCTTGATTTTGTTTCAAATAAAACATTCTTCTGTCGATTTGTTCTTCCTTATTAGAATGCCATTAGAACTCATACAAAGAAAAAGCAACTCCTTATATCTACGTATCCATTAGCCCCTTTGTTTCTTATTACAAAAGTTGAGATGGAGCAGAACATTTTTGTAGGAGGCGGACAATGAGATTCAGATGTAGAGTTGCATTTTCGAGCCCTCTTTGGAACCAGATCCCAGATCTCCTGTCTCCTCGTCTGGGCCTCTTTCCATAATCCAACAACTTAATTCTGTTTCTCTTCTGCGTTAAATTCTTGGAGAGCTCAGTTCAGTCCCCGTCTCCACTGTCTCTTCACCTGCTCACTCCTTCTCTCTCTCTCTCTCTCTCTCTCTCACACACACACACACACACACACACACACACACTCTTCAGGTTTTTCATCCTTATCCTCTAACTAAAACAGCTTCTTCAAAGTCACCAGTACTCTCCTGGTCGTTGGTCTTTATCCTCTAATTCATCTCTGGAAATTTTATTTTACCAGCCACCCCTTCCTTTTTTGAAATTCTCTCCTTTTGCCTTTCCCATTTTGTTTTCTTGTTACGGATAATATTTATAAACAAAGGCCTTGGCCCTATTTTAGATTTCCTCATTTTCTGATGCTTACTGATTGTTTCAAATGGTTTTCTTATTTAACTTTTATTTCTTTAATAGTGAAGCTTTTTGTTTCTGCTTTGCCTTTTCTTAACTTCTCGTCATTCATTCTTATTTTTATGCATTTAATCAATTGATCCCACAAATGTTTATTGAAAGACCATTACATGCCAGCTGTTGAGGGGTCAGGAATAAAACAGGCAGAACTAGTGGTCTCTTTTAAGATAATTACAGATTGTAGTTCAGTGCTACAAAGGTGAGAAGATGAAATGAAAGGAGTAACTGTTTTATATTCTGTGGTCAAGGATGAAGTGACATTTAAATTGAAACCTCTTGGATAGAACTGACAAATGCAACAACCCAAACGAAGTATTTTCTAGGCACAGGGGACATCAAGTGCTGCAAAGGCCCCAAGGCTGGAGAACGCTGAGCTCCTCAGGAATCAGAAAGGGGAACCACAGCTAGCCACACAGAGAGAGGTTAGAATGAGATTGGAGCGATAGGTAAAAGCCAGGTCAGGCTGGGCCTTTGTACAGTAGGACAGAATTGATCTTTATTGCAGTCCTGTGTGTATGACACTTGAAAAATGTGTACTGAATGACTAAAGTGAGACCGACATGTATAATTATGTGAGGTTGCCCATGTACATCAAATGTTCTTTAGTGGTCCTATGTGATGGAAAAAAATGGATTTGGAGAGCTCTTTCTATCTTTACTTTCTCTCCCAGGGCAACTTTATGCCTTCAAGTATGACTACATGTAACATGCATATGGTTAGAGCAGTGTAATAACATAGAACATCTTCACTGAGGAGCTAATTTATCAAAAGAATTTAAATGATATGGTGATAATTGTAACACTAATTGTTAACACTTAGCATATGCCAGGTAGGTACTTTGAGTATTATCTCATTTAATAAGCATACATATTTCATGGCTCAGGTACTATTACTTCCTCTATTTTACAGGTAGGGAAATGAAGGCACAGAAAGATTCAGTAACTTGTTTAGAGTCACGAGTTAGGAAGTGGTGGAGTTGGGATTTGCCCTATGCATTCTGACTGGGGAGGTCAGACTTCTAGCCAATAACTGACTCTTCAACAGAAGTGTGGTAAGAATCACTTTGCTCTTAGCTACCAAATATTTACTGGCACAGGCACAAAAGACACCAGAAAGAACAGCATGTCAGCATCTCCATGTCAGGCCTCTCCTCTGAGCTTTGGCCTCACATTTCAAGTGACTTTTGTCTGTCATGTCAAACTTGTATCTAAGATCAAATTCATCATCCTTCTTACTAATACTGCTCTTTCTTCTTTTCTGTTTCTATTAACATCAGTCATCACACATGTTTAAAAAAAACAAACAAACCCCAAACTACCCTTGACTCCTTCCTTGATTCCCGCACACCTAGTCCAGTCCGTTGCCTATGGCTGCTGATTCTGCCTCGGAGGCATTACCCATCCCCCGATCTCCAGTCATTCGGGCTTCAGTGATTTCTCACCTGGATCGTTAGGAGAGCTAAATGCTCTCCCCGCTTTCTGTGTGTGTCTCTCTGTTTCACCAACCAACCTGTTGGTCTCTTCTACACACTGCTGACGACCGATCTTCCTGAAACAGAACCTGATCAAATTAATCCCTTGCTCAATAACCTTTGTGGGTCTCAGCTTCCTACTGGAGCAAGTTCGAAGTCCTTGCCAGGCCCGAACTGCTTCCACAGCCCGGCTCGCTTGTACTTTCCCAGTCCAGTTCCTGCCGCTCAGACCCCGTGTGCTCCGGCAGCCTGAACGTGTCACCCCTGCTTATTCCTGCCTTGTGCTTCATCTCAGCGCCTCATCACCTACCATGGTACTCGGTACCTTGTGCTAAGTCAACGTGCTGAGTTAATGACATAATTAAAGGACGGAATTCATTTAAACAGATTATAGCCAGAACTTTTGGTTAAGTTTCTTTTTATTTTTCCATCTAAACAGTCCACAATCAACTCTACTATATTTTCTAATACATCTCATTACTTACAAGATACAGAATGGAGGCTAAGATGATGAATAAATAGCCTTAGTCTCAAATATGCTACAATTTAATCAGGGAAACATATATGAATACCAAACTCTAGTAAAAACAATAAAACTAAACATATAGATGGATAGAATTATCACCATTATCTACTGTCTACCTATCCATCTATCCATCCATCCATCTAAGTCACACTCTTACTAATTACAAAGCCCATAAGTGCTATGATACACCTTGGCCATATTTTCCCTATCTATACCTATTGAAGTCACCCTTTATGTATAGGAAGGAACCTTGATAGTCACCCATAAGAAACATGAAAATACCCTTGTTGATTCTGTATATTTATTACACCATTGTGTACTATTACTATAAATGTAGTACTTTCTCTAACCCATGTAGGTGGAAATTATGGTTGTTTGATTAGAAACAAAATGTATATTTATATATTTTGTGTATTTACTGAGTATAGTATAGTATTTTTATAAGTATAAAATAGTATACTAAATACAGTATATTATTATGGTATAATACTAAATACAATATTATAATATTATATCCTCTATCATTCTGGGCATTAACCCTTTTAAGAATGTCTCATCTGATTCTAGGAGACAACATATATAAAATAATTTAAAACCTCCTTTATAAACAGATTAGTACTTTTTCATTTAATGGAGAAAACATTTTCAAGAAAAACATATGTCAGGAGTTTTTTAAGTATCTTTTTACTGCTCCAAATGTCGGCTGGCTCTCCACTGGCCGCAGGACGAAGCCCGTTCCCCTCCCTTTGGTTCTCAGAGGTCTTCCGCAGGCGGGTCCAACCTCACATTCGCACCCAGTCCCCCCTGGGCTACACCGGCTCTCCAGTTTCCATAAACTGACTCATTCTTTATTCTCCCCACACACCCCAGACTTTTCCAGCCTCACGTTTTTGTTTATACACTTTCATCTGTATGGAATGCTGTCTCCTTAGTTTAGTTTCTGACCAGATTCTCTCTACTTTCTAGGCCCAGACCAAACCCTGTCTCCCCAGAAAAGCCTCCTCTTCCTATACCTGCGTGAAACCGCCTCTGCTTCTTTGAATTTCAATAGCATCATTTGTTTGAAAATTAATCACACACAACGATGTGACACTTTTATGTTGTTATCTACTGTTCTATAAATCTTATGTTAATGTTACTTTTCATGTGATTATTCAGCGAACAAGCAAATGGATGGATCTTTATAACCTAACTTTATATTTACAGCGACCAAACCTTGTATTTCGTGGCATCCCCTAGAATATTTAGACAAATGCCTTTTTAATAAGAAGTTAATAAATAATACCTGGATAATGTAGTCTTTAGTTAGAGTGGCCTGTTAGTTAAATTAGGAGAAACTCTCTCTATGACTATTCTTTTCCAAATAACACCAATTACTGCAGAATCCTAAAAGAATGAGGTACTAAACAATATACTGTCAGTGGTACGTTGAAGTGTGGCTGGTCTCCCAAAACTTTGTTAAAATCTAACATTACTATTCCAGTCCACATAGTCTCAAATAAATAAACTTATGAAATGGAACACAGCAAGTGATGAAAAGCTCCAATATCATCAATCTTTTGTGCCGTTAAGAGTTATCACCTACTGTGAACAGCAGGACTGACTGGAGGTACCAGTTCCCTATGGTAGGTTAGTCATCTCAAGCAAGACATTTCCCAGAAAATGACATTCTCCCTTCTACTCATTTATAAAAGACCACAGGTAAAGCAGGTCTAAAGAGCACAAGAGCATAACGATGATTTTTAAAAGCTGGCATCTGCAAGGACAAATATCAAAGTGTTTAAGGTAACCAGTAGGAACATAATGAGCTTCATGTTCAAAAATAAACCGATGCAAGGTTGCGTAAGCGGCTTTAAGGGTGGTGAAACGAAGGTTAAGAATCGGTGACTAGGCAGATGCTGGGGGAAGGGGTTAAAAGGTATCTTTCAAGCCCCTGCTTTGATTCAGTGGGCATGGAGGAGTCGTTGAAGGGTCTGGAAAACAGGAAGGCTGCGGTCAGTATTCAGTTCGCTCACTCCCAGTACCAGCCCTGGTTTACTTTAAGCCCCTTATTTCCCTTCTCCACTCCACACCCTTTCCTTCAATTAGGCAAGCTCCTTTATCCAGCCCGCTGCTTACGTGTCCTGCGCCTGATTCCACACTGCCTGCTACACTGTCTCCTACAGCAGATAACCCGATTTCTCTTCCCTGGTCAGCCTGTGCTTCCTCCGAGAAACCACCTTGCATCTCAGTTCTTCCTGGAACCTTAGCTTGATTACGTGAGTCCAGGGAAGGGTCATTTATATATAATCTCTCCCCGTGTGGCTTAAGACAGAACTGGAAGAGACAGTAACCTTGAAGTTTGTAAATGTGCGTGACTAGATACTTTAAAGTATGTATTTCGAACCTGATGGTTTATTAACATTTTCTAAGAGTCCAGCATCAATTGAACGGTATTCTGAAGAGATCATTACATATTTTAATAAATGAACTGAAAAGGAAGGGTGAAGAAAATGAAATAAAATGGCGAAAAGAGGGAAGAGAAAAGAAAAGCCCTACATTTACATAAGTAATTCAGTTATTTGTTATTCATGTGATAAATTATTGTTAATTACTTATGCTAGGCACTGGGGGGTGCAGTGTTGACCAATATAACTCAGATTTTATTAAGTAGAAATATAAAATATAACAAATACTTAATAAGAAATTGTTTTGAAAAAGTTAGCAGAGACTGAAGAGTAACTGATAAAGTCAAAGCCAAGTCTATGCCAATAGGTGAGATACCAGAAAGGATCTATTCACTCAATACCACTCATATCCAACGTACAAAATGGGGTTCTGAGCCCCATTTAAGAGCATTTAGAAGATGAAAGTAAAATGATTCAAGTCAGGGAGTTTATCAAATGAAGACCTTTAAAAAATGTTTAGATATACCAAACTAATGGTGTATATGGAAGAGACCAGGTTCTAGCATACTCATGTTATAGACAAAGAGGGGAATTTATATTTATGAAAAGATTTAAGAGCAAATAGGAAAGAAAAGGACTTCTAAATACAACTGCCAAGTCCCCTAAACGTTGAAACCTATTTTTCCCCAACAACAACAACAACAAAGACTTTCTAAAGGAAGTGGCGAAAGAAGCCCCGTGGCTTGACACGTAAAAAGCCCAGATGGTCCAAAGCCCCAGAAAACACTCGGGCAGGATCAGTCCTTCACTGTGTGAAAGCAAAGGAGCTAGACTAGTGCAATTCCTGTTCTGACTGTGTAGCTTAGCGATGCTATTAAAATAAAGATGGACATTTCCTTGGACTTCTCCTGAATTTCTTAGCTCTCCTCTGTGCTCTTACAGCATTCTATGTTGACTTCTATCAGGGCTGTCCACACAGGAATTGTCTGTTTACATGGGCGTTTCTTTTGCTAGCTCCAAATACTGCGAGCGTACCAGGTTTTCTTCCTGTCCCTATGGAGTGCTGTGTGCCCTGGGTTCTGCAAATGCTCCTGAACAGTGGGTTTGCATTTGTTTCTGCCAGAGCCTGGAGTTTCACAATTTTTATGTTAAATTCCTTGGCTTGGGAATAGCACACTTGAAGATAGTATAAATTTGGATCTCACTTTGTTCAGGCTTGGGGTTTCGATTTCTCACAGGAAACCCTTTCCCTCCCCCTCTGACCACCACCGTCCAGAGTCCTGGAATGACAAAAAGCCTCCTTGTGGCTTCCATGGGCTGGTGGGGGTCTTACTTCCAGCTCTCTGCTCCTGATTGGCTCAAGGCCATATCTGCTGTATCTGTGAAGATGTTAGAACTCAGCCTCAACCCCACCCTGAATGGTGGGGAGAGACATTTCTCTTTCAGCTTGGTTGACCATATTTCTGGAGGTTGAATTTCTAGTCATAAGCAATCAATTGCAAAACACTACAATACTTAGCTTAATTGTAAGTGCTTGATTTAGAAATGTTAAGTCAAACAAAAATTTGTGTATATACTATAGGCAAGGCCCTGTGCTAGGTGTCTAATGCTCTGTTTCCTGGGTACTAATGGCCTATCTACTCTTAATGTTAATTATTTCTTGAATGGAAGAAATTTTTGTTGGGTTTATGAAGGAAGAGATCTTAAATGGATGCTGAATTTATGAAGCAAATGGTCCTAAATGGCTACTTATTACTATTTAGGGAAAAATGACACTTGTATATGCAAAGAATTACTCACAAGTTATATCAAGGTAGAGACCCATACAGATCCAATGTGTACCTTGGTTTTATAAGCTAAGAATAAAGTATATTTGTATTTGAGGTCACGTCAAATGAGGTTAATGTGGTTATGTGAGAATATATCTTTAAGAAGGTGTTGGCCTTCCAATCAAATGAAGTCCTTCTAATTTACATAACATATTTTATTCTGTATGCCAATCAGTCATTTTCTCTCCCAGAAAGTCAAACCGGTTTTTGCACTATTGATTCGTCAAACTTACATGACATAAACATTATGTGACAGAAGTTGTTTGTTATTAGGAGAGAGAATATCATCTCCAAGAAACTTGTCATCTGGAAATAGGAAAAATCACACAAAGTAATTTTATTTGTATCATGGCTTTTTCACTGTTGGCTACATTTATGACAGCTGATTTCACATTAAATATTATCAATATTTTGTTTATGCTCGAATGTAGTACAGTAGGATGTAGATTTTACTCAGAACCTTCACATTCGAAAGTATATCATTCCAGTTAAATGATACACTTGTAAGCTAGTTATGAAGAACATACACATTATGTACCTAAGAAAATTAAACTACCACCTTGATGTTAAAACTTTGAAGTTTCCCATTACCCTTGAATCTTAGGAAGTTACTGTTTTTGGATGTCAAAGGGGTAATATATTGGGAATTCAATTTGGTTCAAACTAATAAAAACAGTTGTTAGCAACAAGTATGACTTTTAGGAAATCATCTATGTTAACGTAAATTGCATGACTATTATGAGCTACGGAAATAATCTATGGCTGGAAAGAGTTATTGTTGGACTTCAGATAGAGGAACCCAATTAGAGTTTATATTTTTCATTTGCAAGAACACTAGTACAATTAAAAAAAAAACATTGTGTTTCTTGTAGTAGTATAACAAATCTTCGTAAACTTTTACCTAATTTTGGTGACATCTACTTTAAAAAAGCCTAACTGAATTGAGTTGAACATTTTTGGTTTGTGAAATATGTCTATGATTTGTTTGGTTTTGATATTACTTTTCAATATATGAAAATACCCCTGAGACGGGCTGCTGCTGAGTTTTTGGTCACTGTGTCATCAGTGCTGTGTGTGCACATTGTCAGTTGTTTAAACATCGTCAAGTCCACTGCGGGCTGACAAGAAGCATCTGGGAGCCAGACTTTCCTGTGGACACACGCCAAGTGGTATATTATATTTCCTCACTAAAGCGAACTCTATTGAGATAATTTTTCTTCTCGAGTTATTTTAATCCAGAAATTATTTTCCAAAGCTAAGTGAGGATTGTGTGATAGCATTGTTTATAACTCCCTGAATTCTATAACTGATTGAGAATTACTTTTATTTAACTAGAGTAGGTATAAATAAGTTTTGCAATTAAACTACATTCAGATAATTAACAGTATTCTCCTAATTAGACTGTACAAGAAAGTTTGCATGTCATCTCATGTATTCTCTTTAAATCAATGGTTTACTCTAAAGAAGGACAATAAACACTGAATAACCCTTTAATTAAGTACTATATTTGGGCGTGCCATTAAATTTACATGTGTGATTGCATTATTTAATTAGGTGGAAATAAACCCTAAATTGCATTTTAATATATGCAATTATAGCATAACATTTATGTTAACTAAAAATGCCAGGAAAAGTTTATAAAATGTCATATTTAACTTTTAAAAATCTGAATGGTTGTAGTTTGGGGATAAGAAGACAAGGACGCTTTGTCATCCTGGAAAATAGGCTAGGGTGAGACTCAGAGCCCTGACTCTGCCCAGACCCTGGGACCCTCCAGCGGCAGGGATGTGTCTTTCCAGAACAAATAGGATAACTCCTTCTGCTGCCCTGGGACAGTGCTGGGTCAGACCCCGAAAGAGTAAAATCTGGCTCACCCACCATGGGCATTGGAAATACCCTGGCTCTCGTGCATAAGAGCAGACATTTTGTTTATGTTGGCTTTCTTTCTAGAATCCAAGTGGGAGGCACTTTGCAAATGAGAGTTCAACCTTTCCCTTTAGGGTGCCAAAACTAAGCAAGTGTATTGTTTTTAAGCTCAAATTTTTATTCTTATGTACTCTGAAGAACATCGGATACTATTTTGCAGGAATGAAGACCAAGACCTCCATCAAATGAGCTTTGGATGTCTAGCCTTCCCTTCTTCCCCTGCAGGTTCTACCTTGCTTCTCTCTGGAAACTTCTTTCTACAAAACCACCCTAGCTCTAGAAGATCTTTCCTTTTCTACACCATATTTTAATCTCTCGTTTCCTACAACATATTGTATTGTAAATTTGTCTGCGTGTCAAAAAAATGCCTCTTACCTTAGAATTGAAAGTGCCTTAAAATCATGATTTTGAAAGTAGGTACAGAGACATTTGTATTTTGAGAGTGCTGTTCTTCCGTGTTATATAAGTGCTTTAATTTGCTGCATTTTTCATGTCTCGCCGCAGTCAAATCTGGTGAGGAACCATAGCTGTCTTCTTTAGGATTAATCAATCTTTGTAGGCTCCTGGCTAGGACGGAAGCTGCTCTCAGCGCTGCTTGCTTCCGGGCTTGGCCTTCTTCTGTCTTTTCATCATATTCAGTCTCCGAGAGGGAGGGGATGGGAGATGATTTTTCCATTTGCAAGCTGCCTTCCAACTGAAAGAAAAATGGAGGGGGCAAATGCCAAGCTTTTCACTTTCTGTGGCCATTACAAACCCGAAACTCTTCTCCTGTTTTTCTGCAGTGCACACTATTTTTCAAGGGAGCAATTTTTTTTAGACTGTCACAGTAAGCCAAGTTATTTTGTCGTTGAAGATTGTTAAAAATAAGAATATGTGTCAATATGACATCATGAATATTGACTTTCTCATAAGTTGTGTGTTATGGCAGTAGGGTCAAGTGCTGTTTGGTTAATTAACTAATACAGAAACAAATGATCTGTACAAGGTCTTGCATCGAGGAAAAAGTGTAGTGCATTCACAGCTTGGGCTCTGGAGGCAGACTGCCCGGGTTCAAATCCTGATACTACTCCTTACAGCTGTGATATGCTGAGCAAGCTACGTAGGGGTTTCTGTGCCTCCATTTCTTCATCTTTAGGATGGGAATAAGATCAATACCTTCCCCACAGGGTTTTGAGGATTAAATGAGATTTATGAGCATAGTGGCTAGCATGGTGCCCAGTACAGAGTAAATCTTCAGGTTATTATTATAATCACTATTACTATAAATCTTCAATGCACTGGGCATTATGTTGGCTACTTCACTTGTTTTATCCTCACAATAATTCTCTAAAGTATATCTTGTATTTCTGTTTTCTAGATTGAAAATTGAGGTTCAGGGAGTTTAATTAGCTTGTCCGTGTTTATACAGCTAGTAAAAGAGGGTAATATGAACTTCTGGAATATGAATTTTATTTGCATTTCTGTAGCTCTATTGTATCTTTTGGGATTAATTGGAGATTAGTTTCTGCTTTACTAATTACATTATAATTAATTTTACATTAATATTATTTGGGGAGGTTCACCTATGTTTTGATGCTTAAAAGGCAAGTGACATTTGAAGATACAATGTTCCAATTAACTTACATTCAAACAATGATAGAACATAAACCACTTGAAACCTTATGCAAAAGAAATCCTCAGAAGATAAGGCTTTTTAGGTCGGTCCTTCAAGTTGGGTCCCAGGACCAGCAGCGTGGGTGGGAACCAGTTAGAAATGCACACCCTTGTGCTGCCTTCCCGCCACCCCCCGCAAACCCCGCCCCCGGCAAACCCCGCCCCCACACCAAATCTACTGAATCAAAAACCATCCGTGGGGCCCAGCAGTCTGGGCTTAAACCAGCCTTTCAGATGATTCTGATGCCTGCTGAGGTCTGAACCCCAGCACTCTTGGTAAACAACACATCATGGGGCTATGCCAGGGATATTGATGTAGCTCATAATATCTAGTCCCAAACTGGAAGTTATGTATCGCAGAGGGAGCATGTGGTGGTAATAGAAAAATACAAGTGGGGCTGTTACTTGATAATTGCCGTATAAATATTAAATATTCAATACTTTGTGCTCAATCCCTTCCATTCCTTGGATTTAGGGCTTCTAAGCAGGTGGTATAATATTGCTTTCAGAGACAACCAAGTGAGCACAGATACTGAGTCATAGAGAGTCACCGCAACCCTCAGCTGCTCCGGCTGAGACACACACAGCCAGGGGTCGGGATGGTTGTTTTTTCTAGGATTTAGCAACTAGGAATCTTTAACTAAGAGGAACTGACACTAAGAATATGGAGAGAAAGAAAAAGCAATAAACAGTCATTGCCATTTCATCTTTTCTCTTCAGATATAGTTTATGTATGGAAGTAGCATCTTAAAAAATGAATGAGGCCAAAGGATCTAGGAAATAAATAGGGAAACTGCTGTTATGTCCAGATTTAATTGTGGGAAAATATTAGACAAAAACAGTTGTCTCCTTAGAATCTGTCATGGCCAGTGAGGAAAAAACTGGTCACCAGCCAGACATAATTACCTAGAGTTTAGGAAGAAGGCATACTTTAGAAAATTTAGATAGAGAATAGGCACAAATGTATGGTATTAAAGACAAACAAGTATTTAAAAATACCACTTAATCTCAAATCATTCCAGTGAGGAAAAAGGGGAGATAAACTAGAAGAACGCACTGTCCTTGTTCTAGAATCTGCCCAATAAATGCAGCCTTAAAGAGCCGTATGTTAACCATGAAATGGCCAAGATAACCAAAGAACTTATGAAAGTAACTGAAATTTGCAAAGTGTGCTAAGTACAACAAAGGGTGTACAATTGCTGTGTGGTTTTGTTTGTTATCCAGATTCACCAGGGGCAGTGATTCAAATAAAGCAATTCAGTTTCTATTTTATTTGCACTTTCTCTGTCAAGAATTATCCTCCAACTGATAAGACTTGGTAATAGAAGCCCAGAATGAGCAAAGAGCTTCTAACGTAATACCTAGCTAGCCAAAATCCATTTAGTTTTCACTCAAGAAATATTCATGGAAAACACTTTTTTGTTCCAGTGTGTGTTAAGCTGTGTTCCAGAAACACACAGGGAATTCACACTTGGAGGGAAAGTAGACTGACTCTATGAGGAGAATAGAATAATAAGGCTGTACTGAGGCTGTACGAGCACAAAGGGACGAGTGGCTAGCTGTCTGGGGGCACGGGAGGTTTGGGAAAGCATTGTAAACTGGGCAACATTTGAGCCGTGTCTTAAGGATGAGTAGGAATTGTTTGTCTTCTGGCCGAGATAAAACTATATCACAACACAACTTGTAAGTGAAGCCGTCGTACTGCTGTCACTGATTTTGAGGGAAACACGGAGGGTGAAAGAGATGTTAGAAGTGTGTAGTCCAGCAATTGAACTGTGAACTTTTCAAAAGCAGTAGAAAGCTGTAGCACCTTATTTGGGTTCCCTGAAGCAGGGAACTCTTGAGACAGATGTATGTAAAAGATTTACTGGTGAGTGATCTTGGGAGATACCCTTGTGTGAAAGTGAGGAAGGTAGACTTGAACCCGAGAAGCTGACCCCCAGTGCAGCTGCGACTGAGGCCTTAGCTGAACTTCCTTTCGGGGAGCCAGGAGACTGGGATGAGGCTTCAGGGTTGTGCCAAATCGAGGCAAAGGGGCCTGTCTTTATATCCCCACACCAACTAATCATTGGCTCCAGGCTATCCTCTGGGAGGGGTGTGACCTTGACTGAGGCAATTTCCTGCAGCCAAGGGCGATTTCTAGGGAGGGACACAGCTGTGAGCCAGCAGCAATCTGAGTGCCCGAATTCGGGGGATGGCTGTGTTGGCCCTGAAGTGGGCATCTGGGAGGAGCACCACATTACCCAGTGGACGAGATTCTGCAATTTATAGACTGGGAACTTTGAAGTGGACTCCAGAGAAGCTACTAAATAAGTTGTCAAGGAATCCTTTACATTATGTAGAAGAAGAAATAATGATTACAAAAACCAACATGGGTTCAAAGGAAATGACAGACACACAACTGGACTTCACTAAGTCATTTGGCCAGGCTTCTCATGAAAGCTTTATAGATATGAAGACCACTGGATAGCTGATTATACAGCTGTGCCCTAAGGGTGTTGATTAATTGATTTTGTGAATGCCTTCGGCTTAATTCTCAATATTGTCATTTCATCATATTAATCAATGCCTTGGATGAAGATACACAGGCAATGCTCTCAAAAGGCCTAAATCATGGATGGATCAACTCTTAACAAGGTGAAATGTGATAGACTATCGCACTTGCTCCAAATATCTAGCTGCATGAGTATGAGAAGGGAAAGATTTGGCTCAGCAAATGGGGAAAACACAAGGATTTTGGTCAACAGCTCAATATGAGTCAACAGTGTAATGTAATTCATTCCTGAGAGCGTGTGCTTTGGGAATATAAAGTAATTACCAGTGTTGTGGGCTGGCAGGGTATCAGTGTTTTCGTGTTGCAGATCAGCAATGTTCAGATATTTAACTATACTACTCAGAAAGTACAGCACGGTGATTCTCAAACTTTTTGTTCTCAGAGCCCTTTTCAATCTTAAAAATTACTGAGAACCCCCAAAAGCTTTAGTTTATGTGGGCTATGCCTCTTAGGATTTACTATATCAGAAATTAGAGCTGAACAATATTTTCAGTGTTTAGTAATGAATTAAAATTATGATGATAAACCCATTGCATGTGAACATAAATAATGTATCTTTAGGGAAAATACCTATATTTTCCCAAAATATCAAAAAGAGGAGGAGCATGGTTTTCATTTTCTGCAGATCTCGCGAGTATCTATCTCAAGACATTTAGACTCTCATATTTGCTTCTGCACTCACTCTGCTGTGATATGTTGTTTCAGTTTAAGTACAGTCAGCATGTGAAGAAAATCCAGCCTCATACAGATATGTAGTAGGAAAAGGGAAGCATTTTAATAGTTTTTGCAGGGTTTTGTGCATAACCATCATCGATACTGTACTTAAACTTGACAAGGGGTAAAAGTTAGTTGCAGTGTGGAGTCCAAAACCATGTCAGTGAACTTTCACACTCTGTTACAATAACATCAGTGGGTCTGTCTTGTACACTGAATGGATCCTCCACCCATGCCTATTTCTGTAACATCATTGGCCAGTTGGAAAATATTGGTTCACTACATTGTGCAGAACTTCCAAATATTGACACGATTGAAAAAGCACATCCATTAATAGCACCACCAGTCTCTGCAGAGAAGTCTGTGAATACTGGGGAGCTGCCAAGCTCACAGTGGCAGATGTAAGTCTCTGAAGTTCTAATTTTTACTTGAAAGCTCAAATGTGATCATTGGCAATAAACAACTGTCTGTCTGTTGTTTTCTTTCAAATAAGCAGCTCACTTAGTTCATTTGTGAGAAATATCTGCCACATTCCCAAGGCTGAATGAGCATAGTTCGTCAGCTATTCTTTCAAGTAAAAACGGTGTTCCCCGGGGAAAGCCGCTGGGCCTCTTGCCATCCATCCTCTGGCGCATCTGGAGATGCGGCACCGACGCTTTACGTGTCCTTCCCGTTTTATCACACCGCATGTGAAAAAGACACGTCCTCAAGGTTGTCCTTAAAGGAAAATGAGAATTTTTGCTCCTTTATCGAGGATATTTTTGGTTGAAATTGGCTTGTTTGTTTGTTTTCAGTGCAAGGTGGTGAAGAACACGGGGACAGTTGGGTTCCACTGTGTTGACTTATGCTGAGGTGTCGGCAGCTTACCCATCATTGCATTGCAGCGTCAGTGCAAATGTTAACATGATGAAACAGGCAAATATCTTAATTTTCTTATGAAAATAGCTTTGACCTCCTAGACCCTCCAGCCCTCGAAAAGAAACCAGTGCTGGTGACAGGTTTATGGAACCAATCATCGGTGATGTTTTCTCCTAAGGGTCTATGCTTTGCTTTCTTGGGTTCTGGACAATGAGGTGAAGGTGCACTGCCTGTGAAGGGGAGGAGTGTTTTTGCATACGCAAATGGAGAAAAGAGAGACAAAGTCGAAACAACTGAGCTTGGCATCTGGATATCTGCTTTTCCCCTAACGGTATAGTAGACAGGTGTAGATCCTTATACTACAGCCACGTTACAATGAAATGATCTTCGTGCAACCTCCTTATGATTAGGCGGTAGTGTTTTACAGATTAAACTTGAAAATGAACCAAAATCGAAGTTGAGATGACATATTTTACTTTCTAAAAAAGGATTCAGAACAGTTTATAATGAAGTCCCCATACATTTGGGATATTCTTATTTAAAATGAGAATAAAGAAAAACCAGAAACTGAGTAAAGGTTCTAGAGAGGAGATGCTAGTGGATAGGCAGGTCTTGGGTGATTTTTAAACATTTTTATTTTTTGCTTTACCTCTATTTTCTGACTTCCAACAATGAACAGATACTGTTTTTATAACAAGAATAATATGGAAAAGGTTACTTTAAATTTTAAAAATGAACTTACATGTGGCCAACTATAATCGTGCCAGACATCCAGAGCCATCTAGCAATTACTATAACCACATAGTGGTTACTGTAACTGAGAAGTAATTTAATTTGGACTTTCTTGGGTTAAAAGAATTATCATTCTGCAGAAATTATCCATTTTAAATAAAAAGCCAATGATTTGATCTTTAAAGAATAGTTACAAGAATTTTCTATTATAACAGGTAGTGGTTATAATACACTGGGACCAGAAGGAGCCAGATGTCATGATTTCCCCTTGCCCAGTACTCGTCAGGAGGAGGATCGTTTTCTGACTCACAGTTGCTTCTGACAGATTCTAGCCCAGGGCGTCAAACTCATTTTCACCGGGGGCCATATCAGCCTTGTGGTTGCCTTCAAAGGGCCGAAATCATTGCAGGACTGTATAAATGTAACTATCCCTTAACTGTTAAGGAGTTAAAATTACATTCAGCCCTTCCTTTGCTTTCTTTTTTTGCTGTTAAGGAGTTGGAATTACATTCGGCCCTTTCTTTGCTTTCTTCTTTATGTGCTTTCTTTGCCTGTCCTAATTGCCTTTAGGTGATCAAGTCTATGTAAGACTTCCCCTGAATAGACAAGCACCTCTAGGGCAGCAGCAGGCTTGTTCAGAAATGTCTGTGGTGCACGTTTCCTGGAAGGCAGTGCAGGGAGAGGAGAGCAGGGCACGAGGTGCACGATCTTGGCCGAGTCACTCCACAGCCCCTGCTCGGTTCCCCTTTAAACAAAAGGAGGGGATTGCATCTAAGGTTTCTTCCGAGTGTTCCCCTGACTCTGTCAAATGAGATCCTTGCTTGAATTTTATTTTTCCCCCCAAATCCCAGCCTGATGTTAACAAGTTTTGTGTTTGCAAAAAAAAAACAACATTATTTTTGTACTTTCAGAGTTGTGCACAAATGATTAATTTTAATATAGTACAGAAATTTACTATAATGTAGTGACATTTTTTGCTTTTGAAATGCAGTGTTAAACCCTAGAAGAATGAATGTCAAGGTTGAAAATTAGATTGTGTGATTAAACAACTATTGCTTATTTTGTTGCCTTTTATATTACATTAACCTTCTTGGTTGTTAAGTTAATAAATGGTTGCAAAGCACCTAGCTCTTATGGTAATTAACTTGATAGTGCATGCTCATCATGCATTTTTTTCTGCTGAGGAATGTGATTACCTCATTGTCCTCCCCAAATCCTGTTCAAGTGCTCTGGGACAGACATTCTTTCCACCTCACAGCGACGACGCTGAGAATTAGAAACAGTGTCAAGGTTACATGAGTAACTGGAACCTTGACAATAGGCCTGGCCCCAGTTTGCCTAATTTCTAGTAGCGTAACCATGACTCTAAATATGTTATTTCACTCATCTTTATATTTTATTTTTTTTAATTTCAATAATACTAAAAGGCACATGCTTTTATCTTTACAAAAGTATATTTATTATTGCTGTAAAATGTTAGTCTGTTAAAGATAGAAAAATTCTTTGGAAGTGTCATATTTGAAATTACCAGTAGAGCAGGGGTCACAGGCCCTTAAGGAACTCACTTTTCCTTATCTTCATAATTTTGAATTCCTTTGTCTGTACCCCCTTCACTCCGTTCTTCCATTTTTCCAACCCTTCCAGCAGCTTCATAGCTTGTCCCAGGTCTTAAGAAAGAACAGAGGAGATACCATTTGTGTAAATCCTTCCCGAATCTCTCCCTCTTTTACACAGCACCGGTTGGACTAGCCAGAGGGTCTTTGGTTCCCGTCTCCTCCCGCCCAGGGCCGTCTGGCTTGCAGCACTCCAGACCTGAACCCTTGATGAATGTGCAGGGTAGCCCATTGCTCAGCTGAAATGCCGCTGAACTTTCAGATCTTGGTTTGTGGAAAGACTCAACTTAACCGTCTACATTTAAACATGTTTTCCATATTGAAATTAAGTGAGAAAGAAAAGCTGGCTGGCCTAAAAATAAATCCATTTTCAATTATGAGTTTGCACTGGAGACATTTAGAAAACATCAAGTACTGTGCACTGGCTTTAGGGCATTTCAGCCTGTGGAACATTAGATGTGGGGAGGGAGAGCTAGGAGAACAGAGAGGAGAAGATGCGGGTTTGGGGCCTCCCAACTTGAAATTCTGTTTCTAAACGTGTCTCTAAAAGGATCGCTTAACCTAAGATGTGCTTCAAGTGCCATGCTGTGGTAGGATAGAATTCACCCATTTATGTGAAAATGCTTTCCATGTTCACAAACAGCCAGTATTGGAATGAAAATTTAGAAAACTATATCTATAAACTGAAGATTTTAACAAAAATCAAGGAAGTGGCACTGTGACTTAGAGCGAGGGCTTTAGGGGCACAGGTTCAAGTTGAAGTGTCAGCTCTTATTCCAACCGGATATGTGAACCTGCACAAGTTAATCAAGCTCTGTAAATCTTATTTTTGCATCCACAAAATGATGGTGAAGCTACCTGTTATTACATTATAGAATTGCTATGAGGATTTCGTTATATAATGGATCTAGTATGAACATTTAAGCAATAAATATTAACTTCTTGAGGCAAATATATGGCCACATAATCAATGAAGCCCAAGCAGGTTGAGAGCTAAACCCAAGCTTTAATTTGGAGCATAACTTTTGATTTTGTGTTTTGTGTCTTTTAAAATGCACTGTAATTCAGTAGATCTCTTTTCTAAAAATATTTAGTGAGAAAGGTAATAATTGTGTGAGTCAAAGATTTTCTTACGTTGCTGTCCTCTTCTCCCTAGCAGTGATAAACTAGAAATAGACTCACAGATACAGAGAACAGAATGGCAGCTGTCAGCACAGGGAGGTTGGGGGCTGAGGGATAAAAAGGGAAGAGATTAAGCAAAAAAAAGAAATAAAAACTCATAGACACAGACAATAGTATGGTGATGACCAGAGGGAAAGGGGGTGGGGGGCAGAAGAGGGTAAAGAGGGAGAAATGGTGATGGAGGGAGACTTGACGTGGGGTGACAAACACACAACACAACACACAGGCGATGTGTCATGGAACTGTACACATGAAACCTATATAATTCTATTAACCAATGTCATCCCAATAAATTCCATAAAAGTTTTTTTAAAAATCGGGCCTCAGCCCTGATGTGAACATCACATATCCTGGTTTGGTCCTAACAAATCATCCTGAGTCTTTTTCAAGCAATATCAGTTACATGTGTCATTTGCTTAGTTTCTGTTGTTGTTGTTTATTCTTAAAAAAAAATTAGTA
This sequence comes from Carollia perspicillata, assembly GCA_004027735.1. Classification (NCBI taxonomy): domain Eukaryota; kingdom Metazoa; phylum Chordata; class Mammalia; order Chiroptera; family Phyllostomidae; genus Carollia; species Carollia perspicillata. The sequence continues at coordinate 18,846 of PVKM010001253.1, read as the reverse complement.
AAGCAGAAATAGCCATTTTGTGAAACGTACATAGTTAGACAGATTTGTGATTCTTAGCAGGGCAATAATCTATCTGTTACGAACTGGATCGGTCTGTAAATTACACTGATTGACCTAGCAGGAGAAAAAGGGGTCTCGTGTTTTTCCTCAGTGGTCATCATCCTAATGAAAGGCTCAGTAGGCACTAGAAAGGTGAGCGAGAGTAGAGTTTAAGCTTTTAGATACCATCAGCTATGATTGCTCCTGGAAGTTTTATATTTTTGACAGGCTTTAATGTCAAAACCTTTCAGCGACTACCAGAACATTTCTGGTACTCATTGATTGGTTTACTAAAGATGTAACTATGTTTGAACTATATTCCGCATTTTCATTTTCATCCTATTATTTTCATCCTGTCTGATTAAAAAAACCCTCCTGATGATCCCTGTAACAATGTGTGATTGGAATAATAACTTCACATGTTGAGGAGTTCGTGCTGCAGCTGAGAGGCATGTAAATACAAGCTGCTTATTTGCAAGAAGCTTCCAGATTTGCGGTATGATTGCTATGGAAACCACATAATGAAAACCTTATAACCATCTGTGTGGTTTGATGGATTTTACTGCATAGCTGAACTGTTTTTGTTTACCGTTATTAAAATGTTGAATGGAATATATTAACCCACAAACATCGACTATTTAAGGTATTAATTGGTATTGTATAATGACAGCATGCCTCAACACCAAAATAAAATGTTTAACAATAAACCTAACTGGAACACCACATGCTTCTGTTTCTAATATATTGCGAAGGTGATTATCACCTAGGATCTTAGTCACTTGTCCTAGCATAGATTTTTGAGTGGTGTAGAGAGGTTTGCTCTGTTTATAAATGAGTATAATAGAATTTATTTTCAAGATTTTTGAATCCATTGTCTTCACTCAGTATTTATTGAACATCTCCCTTATATCGTATTTTATTCAAGATTCAGTCTGAGTTTTTTTTCCCTAAGATGAAAACAAACACACACACACACACACACCCCAGATTTGACTTTGTTGTCGTTTTTATGGAAGCTATTTGTATTGTTAGCACAAGATAAAATGAGTTGTTTGAACATTGTTAAGAAAAACTTGATGTAAGGAACACAGAAGGCTTTGACCTAAAAATATCAGTACTAGGTTTGAAATGGAGAAAGAAAGTGATTTTAATGAGCATCTCATCCTCTAAAATACTGCTTAGTAAGCATCTCACCTGGCTTTCAATTTGGATACTTACAGTAAATATTGATAGTTAAGTAAATATTTTTAATATTCTGGTAATTTAAGAATACACTGTGCATATTAAGGCACTTAAATTTTAATAAAATAAGAATACATTCATAGTAATAAATTCTAACTTGTCAACTTTGCCGAGAGCCAAGTTCTCTCATTTAATTATTATATTAGTTTGATATCTTGACAATGACTTTGAGTGGTGAGTCTAAATCCCATAGTTTCTTCTTAAGAGCCAAGAATACTGCCCCTTATATTGATGGGGTTATGGCTTTTGACTTAAGGACAAGTGCCCTTAACTATTTTTGAATTTACTTCTTACTATTGTACTTATGACCAAATTGTAAGAGAGGGAGTACTGGGGAAAATGCAGGTGCAAAAAGTAAGAGAGAGCTTCCCCTCTCACCTGTTAAAATATTAACTACATGTAGAACAAGTAGGTTAGACAAAATGACTGTAAATGTCCCTAATTTTGATGAAAACACCCTGTTAGCCCGTGTATGATAGCTTGGCCTTGAGGTTTGGCATAGCAAGCTAACCGTTGTTGAAGAGAAAAGAGACAGGATTTAGTATCAGACTTTTGATGAGGTCTTTTATGTATTAGTTACTCTTTGACTAAACCATACTAAATTGACAGTGTTAGGTTCAACCCAGTATATATAAATTATCAAATATTTCCAGCTCTTCTTATATTGGAGCTTTTCATTATTTTGTTTGAATTGAATTATAAACATTTGAAACAGTTGTATTTGTCTTATAAGCATAATAACCTCCAAGCCTGATTTAAATGTTGATTTTTCTTAATCACCACTTCAAAATTTGCGTGAGCCTTCTCAGTTTGCATGCGCAGTCCTGACCCTCTGCCAGCCTTTCCAGTCGCCCCTGGACGTTTCCTCTGGGTTGCCCCACCAGTGCATTCCAGCTCTCGTGTCAGAAACCCACCTCCTTGTGTTTCCTCAGCAAAATGGCCTGTCTCTGCTGTTCTCTTTTTCAGTAATCGCGTTCCCATTGCTCAGTTAACTAAACTCAAAACCTCAGTCAGCCCTCCCCATCCAGTCCGGCACAGAGTTTATCAATCCCAGTTCCTTTACCTCTCTTGACCGGCTCCTTTCCATTTCCTCTGCCCCTTCAGCTCAGGGCTTCCTTCCCTTTCAGCCGGACTCCAGTGTCTCTCTCCCCAAGCCCCTCCTCTAGGATCTGACACGTGGGAGCAGATGAACCTTCCTCGAGCATGATTTCAGTCCTGCCCTTTCTCCACTCACAGATCTTCGGGGACTTGCATTGCCCACCAAGTAAAAGTCTAAAGTCCACGGCAGGATGTGCAGTGCCCTTCAACAGCTGGCCCAGACTGCCAGCATCCTCTCCCACCCTGCTCTCTCCCTCTGAGTACCACGATCCCTAGCTATAAAAGGAATGTGGCAGCACCTTGCTCTTTTGTCTGTGCTGCTGCCTGTCTGGAATGTTCTCCTTGTTCCGATTCTGTCCGTCTCTCAGGGCCTTCGTGGTGTTCCCCGTTGGGTGGTTTCTTCTCTGGACTCCTTCACGCCTGGACGCCACACGTCAGCTGTTAGGCCCCTACCCCGTTTTCCTCCAGATTCTGTCTTCTGTCCCTCCAGGTTGTCAGCTTCCTGGAGGCAGAGGCTCCCTACTGTCCTTGCCTCCTTGTTAGAATCTCTCTTTTACGTGTAGTTAATACTCAATGAAGATTTACTGGTTGAATTATTTAATACTCATAACAGCTACATGTATATATTTAGCATAATTATCTTTAAAGGTCTGGATTTTTCTTGAAATTGCCATTCTTTTTGAACTCAGTGTTTCTTTGGCATACCATTTCACTCATATACACTGCCTTAAGTATTTCTAAGTTTTGTATATCTCTAGGTGAGGAAAGTGGTAATATAATAAGTGTTTCTTTTTTGTAAAAGAATCAGTCTATGGACTCTGTTAAAAACTGTTCTCCTTAATCTACTATATTTCTTCCTATAACTCAGAGAAGGACTTTGACGGGAGAGTATGGAAATGATATAGGTAAGGCACTTAACGTGTGTGGGCTAAGGAACGTGGACTTTATCATCATGAACCTGAGTTTGAATGACAAAAATTGGAAACTGCTTTACATTTTCAATTCTCAATGTACTCGCCTATTAAACGAGGATTTAAAAATTATGTACCCATGAAATCTATACATCTGCTGTAGTGTATGACACATAGCAGGTTCTCAATATAATTGTGGGGTGGGGCGGTTATCTGGAAGGGTAAGGATCCTTCTAGCTTTCTCCTGTGAAGTCCAAGTGAGTCAGCCTACAGAGTCTCCGATACTCAATAAGAGACTGTATTTTTTATTACATGCTTTCCTTTTGCTAGAACATTGATGTTTTAGGGACCATGGTTTTGTGCAAGGCACTCTTGTCACAGTGTAATGTGGCCCATCTGTGTAGTGCTGGCCATCATCTTACTGGACATCAGGGCTTTTCCGGATCTGAGATTGCCCCCGATCAGTCTCTACAAGCATGTGAAACAACGTATGTGAAGCACTAGCACATATCTTCAATTTGATTAAGCCAGCTGGTAAGGCTGCTATTTGGAAATAGCTAGCGGTGTATTTGTTCAGCTTTAGATTATTGACAAAGGAATGTGAATCACTGAGTGGTTTCCTTCTCTGAAAAGGAATCTTCATGTGTTATCGACTCTTAGTGTGCCCGTAAGCTGGGCAGTACCGTGCTGTCATCTCAGAGGAAGCCCTTCAGTGTGCCCCGTGTGTTGTTTACTTGCAGAGGAGGAAGAGGACAGCGCTCCCGGGAAGGTGGAGGAGCAGAGGAAGACGAGTCAGGACAGTGCTCCTCATACCACAGGTACCGAACTGCGCGGCTTCCCGGGAAAGCTCATTTTGGTTTTGTCCACCTTCTTACTGCCCCTCGGACGTTGCCACAGCTCCCCAAAGCTGGCTCCTCCAGTGCGGGTATCTTCCGGCTGATAAACTGCTTAGCTCCATTTAGGATGCATGAAAACCACTTGAGAAGGATTTATAAAGTAAGCCAATTTATACAAGGTATTCCTTCCTGAATTACTTTGTAATGACTCAATTAGCTTTCATTTCTGCACAAAGGAGATTTAGTTGCATAAATTAGCTTATCATCATTGAGGAAGTGTCACTGCTAAAGGACAGTTTATAGATACAACATGCAGTTGCTGTCAAACCTATAAGAATGTAATATAGACATCTGTGTATACTTTGTGCTTGAGCAGAACAGACTTCTGCCATTCAGATACTAACAGGGGACAACAAGTTGCCCAGGGGACTGGCGATGTAGACATCTCTGAAAAGGTCAACTTGACACAGGCTCTGACAATCGACCCACAGCTCTGTCTTCTTTGATAAAAATCAGATAAACTTAAGACCGCTAATTGATCTGCAGCCTGTTTAAATGTTGGCCATGCATATCTTCATTGCATATGATTAACACAGAAAGCAAATGAATTGGGTAAGAAATGCCAGGGTCCAGTGACAGCAGCCTGAAAATTGGAAAAGGACGCTGGTGGCCTACGAGTCCAGGAAGGAGAGTCCCCTTATCCATTTCCACTTGGCAAATGGCCCCACGTACTAATTATGACCAAGACTGAAAATACTGCCCATGCTACGGACAAAATCGCACAATATGCTCAACTTTTCTTGCTGATTGTTATTTCCACATAACAGGAGATAAACCATATCTGTAGTGTAAGCACGAGGTGAGTTTTGATAAACCAACAATTATTTTACACGGAAAGACGAGAAGGACTGCCTTCTTATCAGGACTTTACCCCTCTTTGCAGCCTCACGTCAGCTGGGGCAAGGTCTGCCATATCGTCCCATGTCCTGCAAAGAGCTTGAGCTGGGGGTCACCTTCCCCTCTCTGATACGTCCATACATCACTCTTTCAAGCTGTCAGAGGCAGGGTGGACAAGAAGTGTGTGTTCAGGAAGTGGCTTTCCAGAGTCCTTCCTACTGTGACATGTGGAAAGGAAACAGAGGCCTGATTTCCGGACCTGGACAGGAAAGCAGGAGCAGGTTGCTGCAAAAGGTTTTGGTTTGCTTTTTTCAGAAAGGAAGTGAGGATGGAGTCATTAGATGTTAGCACCGAGGCCCTGTAAAATGCAGCTATAAAACACTCCGGCAGAGTGAAACCTTGAGGATGATGTTCACTAGTAATTTAAGTATGTATGTTTTATTATGTGTCATTAGCTCCTGCCAAAAGCATATAGCTTTCTTTTTAAGAATTTCCAAGCAGGTGTAGAACATAGACACATATAGATACACTTTCCACAAATTTCAGTATTTTGTCTTAAAACGGTTGTGTTTTCCAAAAACCCTTTTACAGAGACTATCTCCCAAATTTTTGCCTTTGAGGGAAGGGGAAAAAAAAATCAGGCTTTTCTCAGAGGAATGCATTAAATAGATCTAGCTTTTCATGCAATAGCTATAAATTAGCACTGCAATAATTCTTATCTTTCGTGACATGAAATTCTTTTCAAGCAACAGTTTTAACGCTTTTGCATAGCAGTGACCTTTGCCCTCCCCAGGCTGTCAAAGATGTAACACTAGAAGTTTGTTTGCTGTGCGGTGCAGAGAGTTGACAAGGGTATTACTATCTTGCTGAGCATCACATGATGTGAACTTCTAACCTTACTCAAGAATGTTACATATTTTTCACATTGACTGATTTTACTTAAAGAAAAAATCAGAGTAATGTAAAATACGTAAGCAAAAACAAAATTAATCTTGGATTTCTTACAAGCTCTTTCATGTTCAAGCTTATATATCTTGAATATGTTTGTTATATTTATAATAAAGATTCCATTTGATTTTTTGAACATTGTACAATATGCTTATCTTTCTAAAATAGTTTTTCAACCTATAATACTACTGAAGGAGAGATCCTCTATTATTTTATTGTTGTATATTTCACCAGTTGTCATCATTTTCAAAACCTTTGCATTTTTGCAAAAGTATCTTCAACGTTTAGTTTATATTTTCACAATAATTTTATTATTGCCTAGTGATCTGCTTCTGTATTTTTTTAAAAGCAGAAGCAAGTCTATTGTTTAAATCCGTCACAGGCTGACTAATTTAAATTTTTTTCTTTCTTTTTTTAATCATTCATGCCTCTCAGAACAAGAAACATCATTGTTTTCTTTTCTTTTTTGTTATTTTGAAGACATAGATCATGATGTGGATAGAATAAGAAAATCTGTGCTGTAAAGACAACAGGCTTAATTTGTATTTAGAACATATGCTTATCTGTGGTTTATGACGGTATGCTTCATCCCATGTCTCGGTATTTTTTAGAAACGTACTTCACATGGATAATTTTTTTCAGTGCATAGGAGAACAGTGTTAACTTTTGGGAAGCCACTGTGCTTCTGAGGCTCCATCTGTGCATAATTTTTTGGTGTATGTTCAGCCACACTTAAAATGTTAAAAAGTAAGACAGAGGAGCTCACTGCTCTCCAAGGAACAAGATAATTCCTAATTTTTATGTCTAGAATTTATACCAAGAATCATAATGTTACTTTCCCGAGGAGACTAAGGCTAAGAAACAGGTAATTCCATGTTTTCTCCCTAGCTGGGTTTCTACTTTATGCTGAAATAGCATGCGGAAATGGAGAGATCAGTAAATTGTGTATACATGTAGCCACGTGACACCAACAACTTATTATTCTTTACCGGAGCTCACATATGGGACACTGAAATGAGGTTGGTCTTTGGGTAACACCATCATCAAGATTATAGGAAGCACAGCGGAAAATGCATCCTCTCCCCAGTACTGCTGCATCGCTAGCTCGGTCGCCTCGTAAGGCAGTGAGATTTAATGAAACGCTCGTGATGCACATCTAGGGAGAGATGCATTTGGCACACGGTGGGGGTCCTGTGCCCCTCATGTGCTCCTGTAACTCCCATTAGTGTTAATGGGAGTTTCACCAAGCGCATCGAGGGGAAGAGAGACCCCAAAGTGATAAGGATTATTATGCATTAGAAATCATCATATACTTTTCTTTTCCTTTCTTCCTCCCCCGAACCTCTTGAAAATCTATTGAGTGAGAAACTATTATGAGAGGGTCTGCAAAAGGAAACAGCCGGCAGCAGGCTGGACAGCTGAGGAGGCCACTGGGACGCCGCCCTAGCCAAGCCACAACTTCTACTCTACTTTTTAGCCCAAGTTTGGCTCTTCAGCCTTTTGGGATCAAGCCTGAGGCTGAGCAGCATAGGGAACACACACGAGCCTCAACTCTGCAGATCCTTTTACCTCCTGGCCAGTGACTGCAGGGGAGGGCCGTGCATGTGAAATGATGTCATCCTCTCTTTGCTCTAATTCCCGGACTTTTAAACTGACACTGACGGACTGCATGGGGCGCAACATTTGACCCATTTAGCAGTTGATTCAATCTGACTAGGATGTTTCAACTTCTAAATCTCTATTTGTCTAAATAAGTGGTTTTTAAAGGAAATCAGTCACTTTATTATTAAGTAATTTTTTCTAAAAAAAAATAATTTGACAATGTTTGGAGTGATCTGTCCGGCCAGAGTGCCCTCTAGTGTCCATTTATAGAATTTACTTAATATATGCGTTGTGGGGGAAATGTAATGAAGGGTGGCCACAAGCATTGTTAGTTCTTGGTTGGATTCCCAGGCTTGTGCACATCCCCGCTGGTATCCGTGATGAGTGCTCAAATGCTAGAGTGGAGAAGTCAATAAGGTATTCCGCTCTCTCTGTCTCCCTATCTCCATCCCTCTCTCTTTTCTTCCCCCCTCCCACTTTCCTCCCTCCCTCCTTCTCTTTGTTTTAATTCTTAGGAAACAAGAGAAAAAAATTTAATAGGAGGATTTTGCTAGATAGTATATTCTAGTCCTTGTTTATTTTCTTAAAAAGTATAGTTAAAAAGTCACATCTTAGTTCCTAAGTATTCAAACTCCCTATTATTCAGGTTTTCTTTTTGGCTTTAAAAAATGTTTTCAATATTCAAGAGAATTTTTAAAATTTCTAATGAACATAGCACTTTGTCCATAACACAAACCACATGTAGTAAGACGAATGCCCTAATGTCCTAATGCCGTGCTAGTCTGACGCGTTGTGCCGGAGTTGCCAAGGAGCCCGCTGTTTGAGAGCCACGCAACAAAACTACGGGGACAGCGCTGCTCCAGCATGTGCCTCTCCACAGCCATCCCCTCCGAATTCAAAGATGACATTCAGTGATGGAAGCTGTCAGCACGTGTGTGTCCTGCCTGGTTCCTGAACACACGGATGTCTTATTGATATTGCTTGCATTCTTTTTGCGTTAACTCATCAAAACTCAATTATCATGAAATTAAAAACAGGAAACAGTTCTCAGTGCAACAAAAGCATCCAGTGTATTTAACTCTGTGCCGTGTTTCAGGAGCCCCACATTGTGTAAGTGACAAAGCATTTATTACCCGGTTTATTGTGGTATCACAGAGCGGAGAGCGCTAAATAATCAATCAGTTAATGGTCTGTATGGCAGTTTGAGCACATCACATCCATTGTGCTTATGCTGTTAGAAGGATGAGCTGATAACTCCAGTGCATGTTGCATGTTTATTCAGAGCCTAATGTCCCAAACCAGGGCTGACAGAAATCTTGAAAAATGCAGCTTCAGCATTGGCAGTTTCTAAGTTGTTGAAATACTTTTTGAATAACTTTGAGAGGCTTTGGGTACAAAAGTCCCGAAAGATAAGAGCTGGAATTACCCTTTGTATTTCCACTTTATCCTCTCTCTTGAACTAGATTTAGGTTTTAGATTTTTTTAAAAAAATTGTTTACTAATTTGGGTTAGATTTGTACCTTAACTCCTTTATTATTATTTTATGAAGTGTCTCAATTCTGTAAGGTGCTAATTTGCAATGTGTTTATCACATCTTTGGATATTGCTCATTATGCAGTGTGGCTCTCATCTTCAAAGCATGTTGCAAGTGAGCTTAGGTTCCTATATAACATAAGTGGGAAGTAACCCTTAGGTGTTGGTTTGATGAGAAAATGTCAGTTACGGGTTTCAGATGAACAACAGAGGGCCAGAAAGAGACAAAAGAGACATTCAAAATCAGATCTTTTTGAAAATGCTCCTTAATTAGATGGTAGTAAGAAGTAGAATTCTTGTGCGGATGTCATAAACATTTTCTTTGAATCGAGACTGACTTTTTTCGACTCTTTTGGTGGTTCGAGGTGGCCCCTTAATTTCTCTTGGTTTATTTATAAATGAGGGTCGCTTACATAAAAGCCCTAACTCATGTTTTCTCTTCTTTCTAGGGGATAAAAGCACTGACTATGCCAATTTTTACCAGGGTTTGTGGGACTGCACAGGTGCTGTTTCTGATGAGTTATCATTTAAACGTGGTGATGTGATTTACATTCTTAGCAAGGTAAGAAGATACTTGAAATGACAACTGTAAAGGGTGAATACAAAAGTAGATTTGTGTGTGTTTGGATTACGGCACTGGGGAAAAATGCCAATTGGAATTCTTCTAGGTCCTTGTTAACAATCGGGAGTTCACAATAATTAATTATTTTGTCAAGTGAAATATAATCAAAATTTAAACACAATCAGATAACAGGATTCAACTTAACAGTGTGTTTACCTATCACTTTAGCCTTTGGCTCACGTCCACACACTGCCTTCTCCAGAAACAATATACTTATGTGAAAGTTAACATTGTAAGGTATTAGGTTATTTATTATGTTTTTCTTTCCTCTTCCTTTTTATTCTTCTGTGTGCTTATTCTGATTTTGTCTGCCATTCACTACTGGAAACACCGTGTTTATAGAATAAGCTTTTCATCTTTATGTAAATACATCGGGTGTTCCGACAATTTAAGAGCAATGCTTTTCTATTCAGACAGGTTTAAGTAGTTTTTTTCAAGTTTAACATAATGGCAAAGTATATTGCTACGAACCCATCTTTATATATTAAAAAATCATGTTTCTGCCTCTTTAAGATACTGGATTATTCAAAATCTTTCCGTCCTTCATTCTAAAAGTTTCTTATTGTGATTACACTTCTGGTGATGTGTGTGAGCTCCCTTAAACTTAACATTTTAACTTTTCCTACTGCCCTATGGGTAATAAAAAAGTATTTCCTTCAGTCTCCATTATGAGGGTATTTTAGAAACAGATGATATATGGGCAATACTTATAAGTGTGGCAATGTTATATAAATCATAAGTCTAGGAACTTAATGTGGTTTCGTGATTAGAGAAATATTTTAGACTTTTCAGGAAGAATATGATTGTTAGATACAGAAGAGAATTTGGAAATAAGGTCACTTACTGAATTTTAACACTAGTTGGCTGATGCATAAAATCCTAACAGCGAATCACAGAGCCCTTGAGTGAAGGGTCATCTGTCTATTCCTTGTGTTTACAGGTAAGGGAACCTGGTGACGAAGGTGCCAGAGCCTGTACTTACCCAGGCATCTTGACTTCCAGACCAGGGCTTTCTGCTCTGTTTCCTTCTCGTGCTTGTACCTTTCTTCCTTCTTCCATCGCTCTCTCTTTTCCTCTCTCCTCCCTTCCTTTTCTCTCCCTTCTTTTTGGTCTGTGTTTAGTTTGAAACCGTCACAAAGTACCTGTAATGTGCCCGGTCCCATTCTAAGCACCAGAAATGCAAAAGAAATAAGATATAACCACTTGTAGATAATTGGTGGAAAATATTTAGTAAGTAAATGTAGCCAACTGTGGTAATTGCTAAGACTTGTCTTTTATTTCTCAGTCCTCTGTTCGTTAGTGTGGGATTTTTTTTTCAGGAAGACATTTTTACTTCTTAGAAGCTATAGATAACCGTATCACAACTCTTGGATCAAGCTTATTATTGAGATGTAATTGCCTGAGTTAGGACAACATGTTTTGAATTAATTACTTACTATAGGAACCAAACTGATTAGTTTCAGTTCTGGACAAACTTCCTTGGCATCATTCCTGAGATTTACTTAGCTCACAGTTTCTTTCACCACTTTAGCTGCAATTGTGTATAAAATTAAAATGTTGATTAGCTTCCACTCGGAATTTCAGGTTATAGGGATAAATGGTAGATAGCCATTACGTTTCTGTGGTACAATATCAAACCCGTGAAGCCCAGGCAGATCTGTTCTTAAAGTCTTCCTTTAGAAGCAACATTCCCACAGGCAGGTACCATTCCTACCATTGCCTTTGAAATCATTTTCCATTAATATGAAATTACACATGTAATCATCTAGGTACATTACACTTCTGGGATTCCAGGGAAGGTCATCCTGGTACTCCCAAAACTGTTTTGTGGAGATTGTGATTTTATATGTGAGACCTGGCGGTAGAGCTGAAGTTAGTGGTGTCCCAGCCCAGAGAAAGAACGCAGTGCCCTCTGAGGTTTCCAAATGCTGACAAGGACACGCTCAGCATAGGCTGGAGGATTAGCGGTCCATATTTACCCAGCCGTGGACCTGGTCGAATCCACCAGGTAAATCTTCGTGAGTGTGGACACTTAGCTCTCCCTTGATGAAATTTGGACAAAGTTGGGGCCACTGATGGGTGCTGCGGCTGTTGGCTGTCAGGCGGCTTTGGGGGTTAGTGTGTGTTTGTGGGGAGTCTGGCTTCTCTGCTTCGCCCTGGGCAAGTTCACATTGGAAACTGAATTTTTGCTTGGCTTGGCCTTGGCCTTTCAGTTTTTATCAAAAATTTGGTCAACGTGGACCATAAGTTAATATCATAAATTCACTTAACATATGAATGAAGGCAGCAGTTTGAATACTTGGCTTTCCTGGGCATTTAGAACTCAAGGCCCTTAGTAGAAGAGAGTGAAAAATTGCTCGAAAGGGCTTGCTTTCAGATCAGAGTAGAGCTGATCTTATAGATTGATAGATTTTTTTTAAAGTACAGTTATTATAGAAATCCCTAGATTGTTACATGCCCAGAAATTTGTTTACTCTTTCTCAGAGTTATATTTAGACTTCGTGGTGATGGAATGAAATTTTACTGGTTTAATTTATTTTTTACACCATCTAGTGGCTCAGATTGAGTGGTGCAGCTAATTGCAGCTAATGTGTACAATCAAAATGATGTCATAAATCCAACTATAAATCCAGCTGTGGGCTATTACTTTCCTATCTCATGTCAATAAAGTATTGGCATTAATCGGGAAAATTTTTTCATCATTCTGAATTAAATGTAAAAATTGTATACATGAGGAGGAATACATGATGTTTATGGAGACATAGAAAATGTATTTTCTGAAGAAATTAACACTACACCTTTCCTAATAATAATAGCATTTAAGAGTTTAAGGAAATATAATTTGCTTTTAATAATTAACTGATCTATAATTTGCAATATTTAATTATTACTGTTTGCCTTACCTTCTAGAAGTTGTCAGTTCTGAAAGTACTCTTTAAAAAGGCTGCAAAAGATAGTTTAAGAAAAGATGCACTTTTGATATAAATGAAGATTAAATCATGAAATAAAATGGCACACATTATATTAAAGAGAGTTTTAATTTTGTGAATGTAATGACAGAAGAGATTTAACTGGTTTGGTGATTACACTGTCTTCATTAAAATTCACTGTAGAAAGTTTCATTTTTCAATTCAGTCTTTTTCTGTTTTTGCAAGGAAGCCTTGAGGGGATGTCGGCTGTGCTCATTCAGCCAGGGTTCAATTTATTTATTTTAAGGCCTCTTTTGGGGAGTTTTACAGATCTCGGCCTTTCTTTTTAAACTTTTAGTGAAAATCAAATGTTGCAGTAAAGAAAGGAGAGTAGGCAGATGCCCGCCCTCCCCCCTTGCCTTTATAACGTCTTCCAATTGGCAGCTGTCACGTGACCCTGGCTGAGCTGGCGCCTCCTTCACGTGGCCCTCATTTTCTTAGTTCTGACCTTTGAACCTCGCAAATAATAAATCTAAACAGTGCCTAAAAAGGCGAGCCAGTAGTAATGTTTTGCTTACAGTTCTTTTCGTATAGGGTTGCTGCTGTTTTTCATGTTAAAGTAAAACAGTTTATATAGACTTGAATAGTTCAGGGGAGATTTCTAAATCTCCCCCCCCCCCAACACACGAAAGTGGCGCACATCATCTGAGGTGGGTAAATCTGGAATCTGTACTTTTAATAACAGCTGCATTGTTAGTGAATTAGCTCTGAAACACAAGGCCTGGTTTCAGATTAACTAAATAGGTAAAAACAATATATGTGAAATAGAAAATCTTGTGTTTATTTAGGAATTAGGTTGTTTAAAATCATGCTAACTTCTTTTACTAGTTTGCATTTCAATTTTATTGCAATTCAATTTTCTTAAACATGGATATATTATCATCGTTAATACTATTTTCCTACAACTGTGTTTGTGAAATTTTATAACTTTAGTAGCAGGATCCAGGTTATATGGCTGTAGGCGTGTTCCGTGGCAGACCTCTTTGGTATGTTATTCTACTTGCTGTTCTGGATTTACATCTTCCCTAGTTTATCTTTCAGTCTGTACTCGTCGGTAAATTGCTAACCACATTCCTATTCTTACTTTTAAAGCAATGAATTATTTTTAGAGACTTAATGACGGAAGAGCTGTGCTTCGGCAGGAAAGGGGCATGCTCCTTCAGTATTAACTGGGAAATGAAGAGGGTTAAGAATCCTGGGATAGTTTATCTAGTCCAGGGCATATGTGACTTGAGCTTTACAGTTTTTTAAAAAATAATTTAAGTCAAAAACAGGAAATGTAGGTTGACAGTGTTCACTAATATACAATGTAAGGACTTTTTTTTTTAGTGTGTATTGGTTGGAATTCCAGTTGTTGGCTCTTTTTCTGTTTGTGTGTGACTTTTTCCAGGGATTGGTGAATTGTGATTGTCACCGATTGTTTGTGTCTCGTTGTGAAAATGCAAAGATTCCATTACTAGAGCTCTTTTTTGGCTTCTAACCTAACAGGAAAATAAAATAAAATAGAAGTCTTGCTGAGCTCTCCTGGCAGAGGGAAATACAGGGTTACTTTTTAGCTCTTAGTTTTTCCTTGGTGACCATCTGACCCATTGTGCCACAAATAGCATGGCCAACTGCTGAGGAGTAACTAGGACATCCCAATGTAGGACACGCATTGTTGGCACTAGGCTGGTTCCCAAAATGTTGTCCTATCTGACAGCCTTTCGGGGAGGGAAAGGAGTACTGGGGAGTAACTGCACTTGTAACTGTGATTGTTTAGGTCTGGTGGCCTTCGGTTCCTATGCTGCCAACACGGGGACGCCGTGGTCTGGGGTACAGCGAGGCAGGAGCCCACCGCTCCCTAGTATTGATACGCAGTTTAGGGACACAGCACCACGTCAGAAGGTGCCTTGGCTGCCCTCGTGGGACTCCTTATCCACTTGCGAACAACACACTCGAATACTTCCCTATGTTCTTCTCTTGTATGAAACGGAAGGAGCATTCCAGGAAAATGCTGACAAGTGAACGGAAAGGTCCTGATTACGAAGGCAGGCTGGCAGGCTGAGCCCCTGCAGTGGCTTGAGAAATAGAGGAGAAACCGAATGGTGGCATCCAAGGCCGGGTGAGCTCCTGCTGTGGGGCCTATGTGATTTAACTCTATATGGAACATGCACGCATTTGCCAGAAGCAAAACACAAAAAAGCAGCGACAAAAATACCTTAAAGAAAAACGCTGTGCTGATTATTTTTTTAAATCCTAAATTGAAAAATCCATGCTTGCTTATGCTCTCCAAGTCCCCACTCCGCAAATTAAGAACCCCCCTCACTGTATACATCACCCACTTTTACTCCTTCGAGATGTCTCCCGCCTCACCCCTTTAGAGGTCGGGTTCCCTTTGGCAGAGCAGGATAGAAAACTGCTCATAATAACAAGATTGCTTTAGACCGCACTCCAAAATACTCTAGTGTTTGTTGTCCTGGTATTTTGCTACACCAGTTAATAGGGAGGGCAAGGGAGGGAATGAAAACGTATTTGTTGCTTACCTACAATACCCTGTTCTGGGCACTCGTCTGATTCATCAGCTGACGCTGTGAAGCAGGCATTGTAATTTTGCAGGTGGGGAAACCGATGCTCAGTACCGTCATTGTGCGAATTGCCTGAAGAGACCACCTAGCAAGGACCTTGTTCTGGAATCAGTGCAGATCTGACTCGAAAGCTTTTTCTCCTTCTGCTTTGCTATCTAAGTGGACCAAGACCAGGATTATGTACTTTTCTCTCTCAGCCCTGAACTTCTTGAAGTAGACAGTGTGTCTTAAGTGTTTTTGTATCCCAAATACCTAACATTATGCAAACAGAGATTTCATATGTGTTATGAAAATACAGTTAACAATAGGAGACAATCCAGAACTTCTTAAAAGAATTAGAATCATAGAATCATAGAGTTAGCACCAGCCCTTCACTTGAGAGGTAAAGAAATCTCAGGGCTCAAGGTAGCGGAGGGAAAATAAATAAAAAACCGAAGGAAAAAGGACTACTCCTGTGGAGACCTTAAGCTTCCAACTCAGCTCTGAGCTTCTAGGCAACCAAACTAAAAATGGGAGAGACAGAGGACTAGTAATTTCTCTTAATCATAAAGGAGAGATCTAGCTAGACTTTTCCCAGCACCGGGCTACTTAAAAATGAATTTCTAGAATGTTCACTGATTGATGATCTGACCTCAGCCACTTCACATAATATGTGAAACAGTGGCAGATAATACTCTCAACAACCACAAAAAATTTGTAGTAAAATAACAACAGATTTCATAAGGGTAATTTTGTGAGGGTCCAAATACAAGTTATATAGTAATTGGACTTAAGTGTAGCTGATTATTGTGGAGGCAACAACAAAAAGTCGTCTCTAGCGAACTTGGGGCTTGCCCAAGGCTGCATATACCTAGCTGGTCGCAGAGCTGGAGGAGACTCCGGGTCTTCCGAGAAAACAATCACGAGAACAATAGGAAGGAGCTGAAAACCCAGCAGACTGCCCCCTCATCTGCACCCAGTTTGCTCGGTTGCAGGGTTCTTCTTAACCTCGTCGATACTTAAAGTAAATTCAATTGAACTAATTTCTTGTAAGAACTGGCATTATTCGGCACGAGTTCTGCAGGAGACAGGTACCTTTCTTTCTGCCGGTGGAGTTCAAGCTCTATAGACGAAGTACTGTGCGTAGCGCATTGGAAAACATGGTGGGCGGCAGCCAGCCACCCGCAGGAGCAACACACTTCAGATTGTGAAGCTAAATGTATGTAAGAACAAATATTTTTTTCATCATTACTAAAATTCTTCAAGTATGTCTAATATACACAAAGAAAAGTATATTCCTATGGGAAATTATATTTCTTTAGAAAATATTGAGAATATGCAACTGGTACATCATCAAAAATGAAGACAGAGTATGTCTCATCATCCTGTATGTATTTACCAAATACCCTTTTCACGTCCTGAAGTGCGGGGCATACAGATTTGGTGTGAGACATGGCCCTGATCTCAGGGAGTTTGTACTTTCTAGCTTCTTAAAATTTATTTTTATTGAATTTATTGGGGTGACTTTGGTTAATAAAATTATATGGGTTTAGCCCTGGCTGGTGTAGCTCAGTGGATTGAGTGTGGGCCTTCGAACCAAACAGCCGCAGTTCGATTCCCAGTCAGGGCACATGCCTGGATTGCAGGCCAGTTCCCAGCAGGGGACGCACGAGAGGCAACCATACACTGATATTTCTCTCTCTCTCTCCTTCCCTTCCCCTCTAAAGATAAATAAATAAAATCTTTTTAAAATCTGTTAAAATTATATGGGTTTCAAGTGTACAATTCTATAATATATCATCTGTATATCGTATCGTGTGCTCACCACCCCAAGTCAAGTCTCCATCCGTCACCATTTATTTCCCCTTTACCCTGTTCTCCCTCCCCCACCCCCTTTCCCTTGGTCATCACACTGCTGTTGTGTGTGTCTGTGAGTTTGTTTGTTTGTTTGTTTGTTTGCTTGCTTAATCCTTTCACCGTTTTCACTCAGCCCTCCAACCTCCCTCTCCTCCGACAGCTGTCAGTCAGTTCTCTGTATTTATGAGTCTTTTTCTATTTTGTTTATTAGTTTATTTTGTTCATTAGATTGCACATATGAGTAGAATCATATGGTACTTGTCTTTCTCTGACTGGTTTATTTCACTTAGCATAATACTCTCCAGGTCCATCCATGCTGTCACAAAAGATAAGATTTCCTTCTTTTTTTATAGCCAAATAGCATTCTATTATGTCAATGTACCATGTAGATGATAGCTTTTTTAACCTATCATCTGTTGATAGGTACTTGGGCTGCTTCCAAATCTTGGCTATTGTAAATAACAGTGTGGTGAACATAGGGGTGAATATATTTTTTCAAATCAGTGTTTCAAGTTTCTTTGGATATATTCCCAGAAATGGACTCACTGGGTCACAAGACAGTTTAATTTTTAATCTTTTGAGGTATCTCCATGCTGTTTTCCACAGTGGCTGTACCTGTCTGCATCCCCAGCAACAGTGCAAGAGGGCTCCCTTTTCTCCGCATCCTCACCAACACTTGTTGTTTGTTGATTTATTGATGATGGCCATTATGGCAGGTGTGAGGTGATAATATCTCATTGTGGTTTTTAATTTTCAGTTCTCAGATGATCGATGCTGTTGGGCATCTTTTCATATGTATATTGGCCATCTGTGTATCTTCTTTGGAGAAGTGTGTATTCAGGTCCTTTGGCCATTTAATTGGATTTTTTGTGTCTTTGGTATTGAGTTGTATAAGTTCTTTATAAATTTTGTATATTAACCAATTTGCCCAATTTGTTGGCATACAGTTGTTTGAAATGTTTCCTACAGTCCTTTGTATTTCTTTGGTGTCTGTTGTTACTTCTCTTTCATTTCTGATTGTGTTTATTTCGGTCCTCTCTCTTTTTTTCTTGATGAGTCTGGTTAAAGGTTTGTCAATCTCATTTATCTTTTCAGAGAACCAACTCTTGGTTTCATTGATGTCTTGTATTGTTTTTTTAGACTACTTCATTTGCTTCTGCTCTGATCTTTATTATTTTCTTCCTTCTACTAACTTGGAGCTTTGTTTGTTATTCTTTTTCTAGTTCCTTTAAGTGTAAAGTTAGGTTGTTTATTTGTGATTTTTCTTGTTTCTTCAGGTAGGCCTGAAATGCTATGAATTTCCCTCTTAGGACTGCTTGACTGCTTTTTCAGTGTCCCATAGTTTTGGGGTTGTTTGTTCTTGTTTTCATTTGTTTCAAGGTAACGTTTGATTTTTTCCTTGATCTTATCGTTAACCCATTCATTGTTTGGTAACACGTTATTTAGCCTTCATGACTTTGTGTGCTTTTCAGGTGTTTTTCCTGGGCTTTATGTCTAGTTTCATAGCATATGGCTGGAGAAGATGCTTAGTATGATTTCAATCTTCTTAAATCTCAGTAAATCTTAAATTTATTGAGATTTGTTTTGTGTCCTAACATGTGGTCTGTCCTAGAAAATGTTCCATGTGCACTTGAAAAGAATGTATATTCTACTCTTTTGGGGTGAAATGCTCTGAAAATATCAATTAAATCCATCTGGTCTAGTGTGTCATTTAAGGCTGCTGTTTGTTTCTGTCTGGAACATCTATCC